>JAVIWC010000675.1:0-19463 GCA_031894815.1 Creontiades dilutus
AGAGTAGGTTTGGAAGGGATTAAACAGAGATAATTTTTGAGCAATTTTGATGAAAAATCGCGAAAATAACCATGAAGGAAGCGTTTTATCGAAAAACGGACTTCGAATTCGTGTTCAGCACCCCGAAAAACCCCTTAGAGAGTAGGTTTGAAAGGGATTAAACAGAGATAATTTTTGAGCAATTTTGATGAAAAATCGCGAAAATAACCATGAAGGAAGCGTTTTATCGAAAAACGGACTTCGAATTCGTGTTCAGCACCCCGAAAAACCCCTTAGAGAGTAGGTTTGAAAGGGATTAAACAGAGATAATTTTTGAGCAATTTTGATGAAAAATCGCGAAAATAACCATGAAGGAAGCGTTTTATCGAAAAACGGACTTCGAATTCGTGTTCAGCACCCCGAAAACCCCTTAGAGAGTAGGTTTGAAAGGGATTAAACAGAGATAATTTTTGAGCAATTTTGATGAAAAATCGCGAAAATAACCATGAAGGAAGCGTTTTATCGAAAAACGGACTTCGAATTCGTGTTCAGCACCCCGAAAAACCCCTTAGAGAGTAGGTTTGAAAGGGATTAAACAGAGATAATTTTTGAGCAATTTTGATGAAAAATCGCGAAAATAACCATGAAGGAAGCGTTTTATCGAAAAACGGACTTCGAATTCGTGTTCAGCACCCCGAAAAACCCCTTAGAGAGTAGGTTTGAAAGGGATTAAACAGAGATAATTTTTGAGCAATTTTGATGAAAAATCGCGAAAATAACCATGAAGGAAGCGTTTTATCGAAAAACGGACTTCGAATTCGTGTTCAGCACCCCGAAAAACCCCTTAGAGAGTAGGTTTGAAAGGGATTAAACAGAGATAATTTTTGAGCAATTTTGATGAAAAATCGCGAAAATAACCATGAAGGAAGCGTTTTATCGAAAAACGGACTTCGAATTCGTGTTCAGCACCCCGAAAAACCCCTTAGAGAGTAGGTTTGAAAGGGATTAAACAGAGATAATTTTTGAGCAATTTTGATGAAAAATCGCGAAAATAACCATGAAGGAAGCGTTTTATCGAAAAACGGACTTCGAATTCGTGTTCAGCACCCCGAAAAACCCCTTAGAGAGTAGGTTTGAAAGGGATTAAACAGAGATAATTTTTGAGCAATTTTGATGAAAAATCGCGAAAATAACCATGAAGGAAGCGTTTTATCGAAAAACGGACTTCGAATTCGTGTTCAGCACCCCGAAAAACCCCTTAGAGAGTAGGTTTGAAAGGGATTAAACAGAGATAATTTTTGAGCAATTTTGATGAAAAATCGCGAAAATAACCATGAAGGAAGCGTTTTATCGAAAAACGGACTTCGAATTCGTGTTCAGCACCCCGAAAAACCCCTTAGAGAGTAGGTTTGAAAGGGATTAAACAGAGATAATTTTTGAGCAATTTTGATGAAAAATCGCGAAAATAACCATGAAGGAAGCGTTTTATCGAAAAACGGACTTCGAATTCGTGTTCAGCACCCCGAAAAACCCCTTAGAGAGTAGGTTTGAAAGGGATTAAACAGAGATAATTTTTGAGCAATTTTGATGAAAAATCGCGAAAATAACCATGAAGGAAGCGTTTTATCGAAAAACGGACTTCGAATTCGTGTTCAGCACCCCGAAAACCCCTTAGAGAGTAGGTTTGAAAGGGATTAAACAGAGATAATTTTTGAGCAATTTTGATGAAAAATCGCGAAAATAACCATGAAGGAAGCGTTTTATCGAAAAACGGACTTCGAATTCGTGTTCAGCACCCCGAAAACCCCTTAGAGAGTAGGTTTGAAAGGGATTAAACAGAGATAATTTTTGAGCAATTTTGATGAAAAATCGCGAAAATAACCATGAAGGAAGCGTTTTATCGAAAAACGGACTTCGAATTCGTGTTCAGCACCCCGAAAACCCCTTAGAGAGTAGGTTTGAAAGGGATTAAACAGAGATAATTTTTGAGCAATTTTGATGAAAAATCGCGAAAATAACCATGAAGGAAGCGTTTTATCGAAAAACGGACTTCAATTCGTGTTCAGCACCCCGAAAAACCCCTTAGAGAGTAGGTTTGAAAGGGATTAAACAGAGATAATTTTTGAGCAATTTTGATGAAAAATCGCGAAAATAACCATGAAGGAAGCGTTTTATCGAAAAACGGACTTCGAATTCGTGTTCAGCACCCCGAAAAACCCCTTAGAGAGTAGGTTTGGAAGGGATTAAACAGAGATAATTTTTGAGCAATTTTGATGAAAAATCGCGAAAATAACCATGAAGGAAGCGTTTTATCGAAAAACGGACTTCAGATTCGTGTTCAGCACCCCGAAAAACCCCTTAGAGAGTAGGTTTGAAAGGGATTAAACAGAGATAATTTTTGAGCAATTTTGATGAAAAATCGCGAAAATAACCATGAAGGAAGCGTTTTATCGAAAAACGGACTTCAGATTCGTGTTCAGCACCCCGAAAAACCCCTTAGAGAGTAGGTTTGAAAGGGATTAAACAGAGATAATTTTTGAGCAATTTTGATGAAAAATCGCGAAAATAACCATGAAGGAAGCGTTTTATCGAAAAACGGACTTCAGATTCGTGTTCAGCACCCCGAAAAACCCCTTAGAGAGTAGGTTTGAAAGGGATTAAACAGAGATAATTTTTGAGCAATTTTGATGAAAAATCGCGAAAATAACCATGAAGGAAGCGTTTTATCGAAAAACGGACTTCAGATTCGTGTTCAGCACCCCGAAAAACCCCTTAGAGAGTAGGTTTGAAAGGGATTAAACAGAGATAATTTTTGAGCAATTTTGATGAAAAATCGCGAAAATAACCATGAAGGAAGCGTTTTATCGAAAAACGGACTTCAGATTCGTGTTCAGCACCCCGAAAAACCCCTTAGAGAGTAGGTTTGAAAGGGATTAAACAGAGATAATTTTTGAGCAATTTTGATGAAAAATCGCGAAAATAACCATGAAGGAAGCGTTTTATCGAAAAACGGACTTCAGATTCGTGTTCAGCACCCCGAAAAACCCCTTAGAGAGTAGGTTTGAAAGGGATTAAACAGAGATAATTTTTGAGCAATTTTGATGAAAAATCGCGAAAATAACCATGAAGGAAGCGTTTTATCGAAAAACGGACTTCAATTCGTGTTCAGCACCCCGAAAAACCCCTTAGAGAGTAGGTTTGAAAGGGATTAAACAGAGATAATTTTTGAGCAATTTTGATGAAAAATCGCGAAAATAACCATGAAGGAAGCGTTTTATCGAAAAACGGACTTCAGATTCGTGTTCAGCACCCCGAAAAACCCCTTAGAGAGTAGGTTTGAAAGGGATTAAACAGAGATAATTTTTGAGCAATTTTGATGAAAAATCGCGAAAATAACCATGAAGGAAGCGTTTTATCGAAAAACGGACTTCAGATTCGTGTTCAGCACCCCGAAAAACCCCTTAGAGAGTAGGTTTGAAAGGGATTAAACAGAGATAATTTTTGAGCAATTTTGATGAAAAATCGCGAAAATAACCATGAAGGAAGCGTTTTATCGAAAAACGGACTTCAGATTCGTGTTCAGCACCCCGAAAAACCCCTTAGAGAGTAGGTTTGGAAGGGATTAAACAGAGATAATTTTTGAGCAATTTTGATGAAAAATCGCGAAAATAACCATGAAGGAAGCGTTTTATCGAAAAACGGACTTCAGATTCGTGTTCAGCACCCCGAAAAACCCCTTAGAGAGTAGGTTTGAAAGGGATTAAACAGAGATAATTTTTGAGCAATTTTGATGAAAAATCGCGAAAATAACCATGAAGGAAGCGTTTTATCGAAAAACGGACTTCAGATTCGTGTTCAGCACCCCGAAAAACCCCTTAGAGAGTAGGTTTGGAAGGGATTAAACAGAAAATAACCATGAAGGAAGCGTTTTATCGAAAAACGGACTTCGAATTCGTGTTCAGCACCCCGAAAAACCCCTTAGAGAGTAGGTTTGAAAGGGATTAAACAGAGATAATTTTTGAGCAATTTTGATGAAAAATCGCGAAAATAACCATGAAGGAAGCGTTTTATCGAAAAACGGACTTCAGATTCGTGTTCAGCACCCCGAAAAACCCCTTAGAGAGTAGGTTTGAAAGGGATTAAACAGAGATAATTTTTGAGCAATTTTGATGAAAAATCGCGAAAATAACCATGAAGGAAGCGTTTTATCGAAAAACGGACTTCAGATTCGTGTTCAGCACCCCGAAAAACCCCTTAGAGAGTAGGTTTGAAAGGGATTAAACAGAGATAATTTTTGAGCAATTTTGATGAAAAATCGCGAAAATAACCATGAAGGAAGCGTTTTATCGAAAAACGGACTTCAGATTCGTGTTCAGCACCCCGAAAAACCCCTTAGAGAGTAGGTTTGAAAGGGATTAAACAGAGATAATTTTTGAGCAATTTTGATGAAAAATCGCGAAAATAACCATGAAGGAAGCGTTTTATCGAAAAACGGACTTCAGATTCGTGTTCAGCACCCCGAAAAACCCCTTAGAGAGTAGGTTTGAAAGGGATTAAACAGAGATAATTTTTGAGCAATTTTGATGAAAAATCGCGAAAATAACCATGAAGGAAGCGTTTTATCGAAAAACGGACTTCAGATTCGTGTTCAGCACCCCGAAAAACCCCTTAGAGAGTAGGTTTGAAAGGGATTAAACAGAGATAATTTTTGAGCAATTTTGATGAAAAATCGCGAAAATAACCATGAAGGAAGCGTTTTATCGAAAAACGGACTTCGAATTCGTGTTCAGCACCCCGAAAAACCCCTTAGAGAGTAGGTTTGAAAGGATTAAACAGAGATAATTTTTGAGCAATTTTGATGAAAAATCGCGAAAATAACCATGAAGGAAGCGTTTTATCGAAAAACGGACTTCGAATTCGTGTTCAGCACCCCGAAAAACCCCTTAGAGAGTAGGTTTGAAAGGGATTAAACAGAGATAATTTTGAGCAATTTTGATGAAAAATCGCGAAAATAACCATGAAGGAAGCGTTTTATCGAAAAACGGACTTCGAATTCGTGTTCAGCACCCCGAAAAACCCCTTAGAGAGTAGGTTTGAAAGGGATTAAACAGAGATAATTTTTGAGCAATTTTGATGAAAAATCGCGAAAATAACCATGAAGGAAGCGTTTTATCGAAAAACGGACTTCGAATTCGTGTTCAGCACCCCGAAAAACCCCTTAGAGAGTAGGTTTGAAAGGGATTAAACAGAGATAATTTTTGAGCAATTTTGATGAAAAATCGCGAAAATAACCATGAAGGAAGCGTTTTATCGAAAAACGGACTTCGAATTCGTGTTCAGCACCCCAAAAAAACCCCTTAGAGAGTAGGTTTGAAAGGGATTAAACAGAGATAATTTTTGAGCAATTTTGATGAAAAATCGCGAAAATAACCATGAAGGAAGCGTTTTATCGAAAAACGGACTTCGAATTCGTGTTCAGCACCCCGAAAAACCCCTTAGAGAGTAGGTTTGAAAGGGATTAAACAGAGATAATTTTTGAGCAATTTTGATGAAAAATCGCGAAAATAACCATGAAGGAAGCGTTTTATCGAAAAACGGACTTCGAATTCGTGTTCAGCACCCCGAAAAACCCCTTAGAGAGTAGGTTTGAAAGGGATTAAACAGAGATAATTTTTGAGCAATTTTGATGAAAAATCGCGAAAATAACCATGAAGGAAGCGTTTTATCGAAAAACGGACTTCGAATTCGTGTTCAGCACCCCGAAAAACCCCTTAGAGAGTAGGTTTGAAAGGGATTAAACAGAGATAATTTTTGAGCAATTTTGATGAAAAATCGCGAAAATAACCATGAAGGAAGCGTTTTATCGAAAAACGGACTTCGAATTCGTGTTCAGCACCCCGAAAAACCCCTTAGAGAGTAGGTTTGAAAGGGATTAAACAGAGATAATTTTTGAGCAATTTTGATGAAAAATCGCGAAAATAACCATGAAGGAAGCGTTTTATCGAAAAACGGACTTCGAATTCGTGTTCAGCACCCCGAAAAACCCCTTAGAGAGTAGGTTTGAAAGGGATTAAACAGAGATAATTTTTGAGCAATTTTGATGAAAAATCGCGAAAATAACCATGAAGGAAGCGTTTTATCGAAAAACGGACTTCGAATTCGTGTTCAGCACCCCGAAAAACCCCTTAGAGAGTAGGTTTGAAAGGGATTAAACAGAGATAATTTTTGAGCAATTTTGATGGAAAATCGCGAAAATAACCATGAAGGAAGCGTTTTATCGAAAAACGGACTTCGAATTCGTGTTCAGCACCCCGAAAACCCCTTAGAGAGTAGGTTTGAAAGGGATTAAACAGAGATAATTTTTGAGCAATTTTGATGAAAAATCGCGAAAATAACCATGAAGGAAGCGTTTTATCGAAAAACGGACTTCGAATTCGTGTTCAGCACCCCGAAAAACCCCTTAGAGAGTAGGTTTGAAAGGGATTAAACAGAGATAATTTTTGAGCAATTTTGATGAAAAATCGCGAAAATAACCATGAAGGAAGCGTTTTATCGAAAAACGGACTTCGAATTCGTGTTCAGCACCCCGAAAAACCCCTTAGAGAGTAGGTTTGAAAGGGATTAAACAGAGATAATTTTTGAGCAATTTTGATGAAAAATCGCGAAAATAACCATGAAGGAAGCGTTTTATCGAAAAACGGACTTCGAATTCGTGTTCAGCACCCCGAAAACCCCTTAGAGAGTAGGTTTGAAAGGGATTAAACAGAGATAATTTTTGAGCAATTTTGATGAAAAATCGCGAAAATAACCATGAAGGAAGCGTTTTATCGAAAAACGGACTTCAGATTCGTGTTCAGCACCCCGAAAAACCCCTTAGAGAGTAGGTTTGAAAGGGATTAAACAGAGATAATTTTTGAGCAATTTTGATGAAAAATCGCGAAAATAACCATGAAGGAAGCGTTTTATCGAAAAACGGACTTCGAATTCGTGTTCAGCACCCCGAAAAACCCCTTAGAGAGTAGGTTTGAAAGGGATTAAACAGAGATAATTTTTGAGCAATTTTGATGAAAAATCGCGAAAATAACCATGAAGGAAGCGTTTTATCGAAAAACGGACTTCGAATTCGTGTTCAGCACCCCGAAAACCCCTTAGAGAGTAGGTTTGAAAGGGATTAAACAGAGATAATTTTTGAGCAATTTTGATGAAAAATCGCGAAAATAACCATGAAGGAAGCGTTTTATCGAAAAACGGACTTCGAATTCGTGTTCAGCACCCCGAAAAACCCCTTAGAGAGTAGGTTTGAAAGGGATTAAACAGAGATAATTTTTGAGCAATTTTGATGAAAAATCGCGAAAATAACCATGAAGGAAGCGTTTTATCGAAAAACGGACTTCGAATTCGTGTTCAGCACCCCGAAAAACCCCTTAGAGAGTAGGTTTGAAAGGGATTAAACAGAGATAATTTTTGAGCAATTTTGATGAAAAATCGCGAAAATAACCATGAAGGAAGCGTTTTATCGAAAAACGGACTTCGAATTCGTGTTCAGCACCCCGAAAAACCCCTTAGAGAGTAGGTTTGAAAGGGATTAAACAGAGATAATTTTTGAGCAATTTTGATGAAAAATCGCGAAAATAACCATGAAGGAAGCGTTTTATCGAAAAACGGACTTCGAATTCGTGTTCAGCACCCCGAAAACCCCTTAGAGAGTAGGTTTGAAAGGGATTAAACAGAGATAATTTTTGAGCAATTTTGATGAAAAATCGCGAAAATAACCATGAAGGAAGCGTTTTATCGAAAAACGGACTTCGAATTCGTGTTCAGCACCCCGAAACCCCCTTAGAGAGTAGGTTTGAAAGGGATTAAACAGAGATAATTTTTGAGCAATTTTGATGAAAAATCGCGAAAATAACCATGAAGGAAGCGTTTTATCGAAAAACGGACTTCGAATTCGTGTTCAGCACCCCGAAAAACCCCTTAGAGAGTAGGTTTGAAAGGGATTAAACAGAGATAATTTTTGAGCAATTTTGATGAAAAATCGCGAAAATAACCATGAAGGAAGCGTTTTATCGAAAAACGGACTTCGAATTCGTGTTCAGCACCCCGAAAAACCCCTTAGAGAGTAGGTTTGAAAGGGATTAAACAGAGATAATTTTTGAGCAATTTTGATGAAAAATCGCGAAAATAACCATGAAGGAAGCGTTTTATCGAAAAACGGACTTCGAATTCGTGTTCAGCACCCCGAAAACCCCTTAGAGAGTAGGTTTGAAAGGGATTAAACAGAGATAATTTTTGAGCAATTTTGATGAAAAATCGCGAAAATAACCATGAAGGAAGCGTTTTATCGAAAAACGGACTTCGAATTCGTGTTCAGCACCCCGAAAACCCCTTAGAGAGAGTAGGTTTGAAAGGGATTAAACAGAGATAATTTTTGAGCAATTTTGATGAAAAATCGCGAAAATAACCATGAAGGAAGCGTTTTATCGAAAAACGGACTTCGAATTCGTGTTCAGCACCCCGAAAAACCCCTTAGAGAGTAGGTTTGAAAGGGATTAAACAGAGATAATTTTTGAGCAATTTTGATGAAAAATCGCGAAAATAACCATGAAGGAAGCGTTTTATCGAAAAACGGACTTCGAATTCGTGTTCAGCACCCCGAAAAACCCCTTAGAGAGTAGGTTTGAAAGGGATTAAACAGAGATAATTTTTGAGCAATTTTGATGAAAAATCGTTAAAATGAAAAAAAGAACTTCAGATTCGTGTTCAGCACCCCGAAAAACCCCTTAGAGAGTAGGTTTGAAAGGATTAAACAGAGATAATTTTTGAGCAATTTTGATGAAAAATCGCGAAAATAACCATGAAGGAAGCGTTTTATCGAAAAACGGACTTCGATTCGTGTTCAGCACCCCGAAAAACTCCTTAGAGACTAGGTTTGAAAGGGATTAAACAGAGATAATTTTTGAGCAATTTTGATGAAAAATCGCGAAAATAACCATGAAGGAAGCGTTTTATCGAAAAACGGACTTCGAATTCGTGTTCAGCACCCCGAAAAACCCCTTAGAGAGTAGGTTTGAAAGGGATTAAACAGAGATAATTTTTGAGCAATTTTGATGAAAAATCGCGAAAATAACCATGAAGGAAGCGTTTTATCGAAAAACGGACTTCGAATTCGTGTTCAGCACCCCGAAAAACCCCTTAGAGAGTAGGTTTGAAAGGGATTAAACAGAGATAATTTTTGAGCAATTTTGATGAAAAATCGCGAAAATAACCATGAAGGAAGCGTTTTATCGAAAAACGGACTTCGAATTCGTGTTCAGCACCCCGAAAAACCCCTTAGAGAGTAGGTTTGAAAGGGATTAAACAGAGATAATTTTTGAGCAATTTTGATGAAAAATCGCGAAAATAACCATGAAGGAAGCGTTTTATCGAAAAACGGACTTCGAATTCGTGTTCAGCACCCCGAAAACCCCTTAGAGAGTAGGTTTGAAAGGGATTAAACAGAGATAATTTTTGAGCAATTTTGATGAAAAATCGCGAAAATAACCATGAAGGAAGCGTTTTATCGAAAAACGGACTTCGAATTCGTGTTCAGCACCCCGAAAAACCCCTTAGAGAGTAGGTTTGAAAGGGATTAAACAGAGATAATTTTTGAGCAATTTTGATGAAAAATCGCGAAAATAACCATGAAGGAAGCGTTTTATCGAAAAACGGACTTCGAATTCGTGTTCAGCACCCCGAAAAACCCCTTAGAGAGTAGGTTTGAAAGGGATTAAACAGAGATAATTTTTGAGCAATTTTGATGAAAAATCGCGAAAATAACCATGAAGGAAGCGTTTTATCGAAAAACGGACTTCGAATTCGTGTTCAGCACCCCGAAAAACCCCTTAGAGAGTAGGTTTGAAAGGGATTAAACAGAGATAATTTTTGAGCAATTTTGATGAAAAATCGCGAAAATAAACGGACTTCGAATTCGTGTTCAGCACCCCGAAAAACCCCTTAGAGAGTAGGTTTGAAAGGGATTAAACAGAGATAATTTTTGAGCAATTTTGATGAAAAATCGCGAAAATAACCATGAAGGAAGCGTTTTATCGAAAAACGGACTTCGAATTCGTGTTCAGCACCCCGAAAAACCCCTTAGAGAGTAGGTTTGAAAGGGATTAAACAGAGATAATTTTTGAGCAATTTTGATGAAAAATCGCGAAAATAACCATGAAGGAAGCGTTTTATCGAAAAACGGACTTCGAATTCGTGTTCAGCACCCCGAAAACCCCTTAGAGAGTAGGTTTGAAAGGGATTAAACAGAGATAATTTTTGAGCAATTTTGATGAAAAATCGCGAAAATAACCATGAAGGAAGCGTTTTATCGAAAAACGGACTTCGAATTCGTGTTCAGCACCCCGAAAACCCCTTAGAGAGTAGGTTTGAAAGGGATTAAACAGAGATAATTTTTGAGCAATTTTGATGAAAAATCGCGAAAATAACCATGAAGGAAGCGTTTTATCGAAAAACGGACTTCGAATTCGTGTTCAGCACCCCGAAAAACCCCTTAGAGAGTAGGTTTGAAAGGGATTAAACAGAGATAATTTTTGAGCAATTTTGATGAAAAATCGCGAAAATAACCATGAAGGAAGCGTTTTATCGAAAAACGGACTTCGAATTCGTGTTCAGCACCCCGAAAAACCCCTTAGAGAGTAGGTTTGAAAGGGATTAAACAGAGATAATTTTTGAGCAATTTTGATGAAAAATCGCGAAAATAACCATGAAGGAAGCGTTTTATCGAAAAACGGACTTCGAATTCGTGTTCAGCACCCCGAAAAACCCCTTAGAGAGTAGGTTTGAAAGGGATTAAACAGAGATAATTTTTGAGCAATTTTGATGAAAAATCGCGAAAATAACCATGAAGGAAGCGTTTTATCGAAAAACGGACTTCGAATTCGTGTTCAGCACCCCGAAAACCCCTTAGAGAGTAGGTTTGAAAGGGATTAAACAGAGATAATTTTTGAGCAATTTTGATGAAAAATCGCGAAAATAACCATGAAGGAAGCGTTTTATCGAAAAACGGACTTCGAATTCGTGTTCAGCACCCCGAAAAACCCCTTAGAGAGTAGGTTTGAAAGGGATTAAACAGAGATAATTTTTGAGCAATTTTGATGAAAAATCGCGAAAATAACCATGAAGGAAGCGTTTTATCGAAAAACGGACTTCGAATTCGTGTTCAGCACCCCGAAAAACCCCTTAGAGAGTAGGTTTGAAAGGGATTAAACAGAGATAATTTTTGAGCAATTTTGATGAAAAATCGCGAAAATAACCATGAAGGAAGCGTTTTATCGAAAAACGGACTTCGAATTCGTGTTCAGCACCCCGAAAAACCCCTTAGAGAGTAGGTTTGAAAGGGATTAAACAGAGATAATTTTTGAGCAATTTTGATGAAAAATCGCGAAAATAACCATGAAGGAAGCGTTTTATCGAAAAACGGACTTCGAATTCGTGTTCAGCACCCCGAAAACCCCTTAGAGAGTAGGTTTGAAAGGGATTAAACAGAGATAATTTTTGAGCAATTTTGATGAAAAATCGCGAAAATAACCATGAAGGAAGCGTTTTATCGAAAAACGGACTTCGAATTCGTGTTCAGCACCCCGAAAAACCCCTTAGAGAGTAGGTTTGAAAGGGATTAAACAGAGATAATTTTTGAGCAATTTTGATGAAAAATCGCGAAAATAACCATGAAGGAAGCGTTTTATCGAAAAACGGACTTCGAATTCGTGTTCAGCACCCCGAAAAACCCCTTAGAGAGTAGGTTTGAAAGGGATTAAACAGAGATAATTTTTGAGCAATTTTGATGAAAAATCGCGAAAATAACCATGAAGGAAGCGTTTTATCGAAAAACGGACTTCGAATTCGTGTTCAGCACCCCGAAAAACCCCTTAGAGAGTAGGTTTGAAAGGGATTAAACAGAGATAATTTTTGAGCAATTTTGATGAAAAATCGCGAAAATAACCATGAAGGAAGCGTTTTATCGAAAAACGGACTTCGAATTCGTGTTCAGCACCCCGAAAAACCCCTTAGAGAGTAGGTTTGAAAGGGATTAAACAGAGATAATTTTTGAGCAATTTTGATGAAAAATCGCGAAAATAACCATGAAGGAAGCGTTTTATCGAAAAACGGACTTCGAATTCGTGTTCAGCACCCCGAAAACCCCTTAGAGAGTAGGTTTGAAAGGGATTAAACAGAGATAATTTTTGAGCAATTTTGATGAAAAATCGCGAAAATAACCATGAAGGAAGCGTTTTATCGAAAAACGGACTTCGAATTCGTGTTCAGCACCCCGAAAAACCCCTTAGAGAGTAGGTTTGAAAGGGATTAAACAGAGATAATTTTTGAGCAATTTTGATGAAAAATCGCGAAAATAACCATGAAGGAAGCGTTTTATCGAAAAACGGACTTCGAATTCGTGTTCAGCACCCCGAAAAACCCCTTAGAGAGTAGGTTTGAAAGGGATTAAACAGAGATAATTTTTGAGCAATTTTGATGAAAAATCGCGAAAATAACCATGAAGGAAGCGTTTTATCGAAAAACGGACTTCGAATTCGTGTTCAGCACCCCGAAAAACCCCTTAGAGAGTAGGTTTGAAAGGGATTAAACAGAGATAATTTTTGAGCAATTTTGATGAAAAATCGCGAAAATAACCATGAAGGAAGCGTTTTATCGAAAAACGGACTTCGAATTCGTGTTCAGCACCCCGAAAAACCCCTTAGAGAGTAGGTTTGAAAGGGATTAAACAGAGATAATTTTTGAGCAATTTTGATGAAAAATCGCGAAAATAACCATGAAGGAAGCGTTTTATCGAAAAACGGACTTCGAATTCGTGTTCAGCACCCCGAAAAACCCCTTAGAGAGTAGGTTTGAAAGGGATTAAACAGAGATAATTTTTGAGCAATTTTGATGAAAAATCGCGAAAATAACCATGAAGGAAGCGTTTTATCGAAAAACGGACTTCGAATTCGTGTTCAGCACCCCGAAAACCCCTTAGAGAGTAGGTTTGAAAGGGATTAAACAGAGATAATTTTTGAGCAATTTTGATGAAAAATCGCGAAAATAACCATGAAGGAAGCGTTTTATCGAAAAACGGACTTCGAATTCGTGTTCAGCACCCCGAAAAACCCCTTAGAGAGTAGGTTTGAAAGGGATTAAACAGAGATAATTTTTGAGCAATTTTGATGAAAAATCGCGAAAATAACCATGAAGGAAGCGTTTTATCGAAAAACGGACTTCGAATTCGTGTTCAGCACCCCGAAAAACCCCTTAGAGAGTAGGTTTGAAAGGGATTAAACAGAGATAATTTTTGAGCAATTTTGATGAAAAATCGCGAAAATAACCATGAAGGAAGCGTTTTATCGAAAAACGGACTTCGAATTCGTGTTCAGCACCCCGAAAAACCCCTTAGAGAGTAGGTTTGAAAGGGATTAAACAGAGATAATTTTTGAGCAATTTTGATGAAAAATCGCGAAAATAACCATGAAGGAAGCGTTTTATCGAAAAACGGACTTCGAATTCGTGTTCAGCACCCCGAAAACCCCTTAGAGAGTAGGTTTGAAAGGGATTAAACAGAGATAATTTTTGAGCAATTTTGATGAAAAATCGCGAAAATAACCATGAAGGAAGCGTTTTATCGAAAAACGGACTTCGAATTCGTGTTCAGCACCCCGAAAAACCCCTTAGAGAGTAGGTTTGAAAGGGATTAAACAGAGATAATTTTTGAGCAATTTTGATGAAAAATCGCGAAAATAACCATGAAGGAAGCGTTTTATCGAAAAACGGACTTCGAATTCGTGTTCAGCACCCCGAAAAACCCCTTAGAGAGTAGGTTTGAAAGGGATTAAACAGAGATAATTTTTGAGCAATTTTGATGAAAAATCGCGAAAATAACCATGAAGGAAGCGTTTTATCGAAAAACGGACTTCGAATTCGTGTTCAGCACCCCGAAAAACCCCTTAGAGAGTAGGTTTGAAAGGGATTAAACAGAGATAATTTTTGAGCAATTTTGATGAAAAATCGCGAAAAAACCATGAAGGAAGCGTTTTATCGAAAAACGGACTTCGAATTCGTGTTCAGCACCCCGAAAAACCCCTTAGAGAGTAGGTTTGAAAGGGATTAAACAGAGATAATTTTTGAGCAATTTTGATGAAAAATCGCGAAAATAACCATGAAGGAAGCGTTTTATCGAAAAACGGACTTCGAATTCGTGTTCAGCACCCCGAAAAACCCCTTAGAGAGTAGGTTTGAAAGGGATTAAACAGAGATAATTTTTGAGCAATTTTGATGAAAAATCGCGAAAATAACCATGAAGGAAGCGTTTTATCGAAAAACGGACTTCGAATTCGTGTTCAGCACCCCGAAAACCCCTTAGAGAGTAGGTTTGAAAGGGATTAAACAGAGATAATTTTTGAGCAATTTTGATGAAAAATCGCGAAAATAACCATGAAGGAAGCGTTTTATCGAAAAACGGACTTCGAATTCGTGTTCAGCACCCCGAAAACCCCTTAGAGAGTAGGTTTGAAAGGGATTAAACAGAGATAATTTTTGAGCAATTTTGATGAAAAATCGCGAAAATAACCATGAAGGAAGCGTTTTATCGAAAAACGGACTTCGAATTCGTGTTCAGCACCCCGAAAAACCCCTTAGAGAGTAGGTTTGAAAGGGATTAAACAGAGATAATTTTTGAGCAATTTTGATGAAAAATCGCGAAAATAACCATGAAGGAAGCGTTTTATCGAAAAACGGACTTCGAATTCGTGTTCAGCACCCCGAAAAACCCCTTAGAGAGTAGGTTTGAAAGGGATTAAACAGAGATAATTTTTGAGCAATTTTGATGAAAAATCGCGAAAATAACCATGAAGGAAGCGTTTTATCGAAAAACGGACTTCGAATTCGTGTTCAGCACCCCGAAAAACCCCTTAGAGAGTAGGTTTGAAAGGGATTAAACAGAGATAATTTTTGAGCAATTTTGATGAAAAATCGCGAAAATAACCATGAAGGAAGCGTTTTATCGAAAAACGGACTTCGAATTCGTGTTCAGCACCCCGAAAAACCCCTTAGAGAGTAGGTTTGAAAGGGATTAAACAGAGATAATTTTTGAGCAATTTTGATGAAAAATCGCGAAAATAACCATGAAGGAAGCGTTTTATCGAAAAACGGACTTCGAATTCGTGTTCAGCACCCCGAAAAACCCCTTAGAGAGTAGGTTTGAAAGGGATTAAACAGAGATAATTTTTGAGCAATTTTGATGAAAAATCGCGAAAATAACCATGAAGGAAGCGTTTTATCGAAAAACGGACTTCGAATTCGTGTTCAGCACCCCGAAAACCCCTTAGAGAGTAGGTTTGAAAGGGATTAAACAGAGATAATTTTTGAGCAATTTTGATGAAAAATCGCGAAAATAACCATGAAGGAAGCGTTTTATCGAAAAACGGACTTCGAATTCGTGTTCAGCACCCCGAAAAACCCCTTAGAGAGTAGGTTTGAAAGGGATTAAACAGAGATAATTTTTGAGCAATTTTGATGAAAAATCGCGAAAATAACCATGAAGGAAGCGTTTTATCGAAAAACGGACTTCGAATTCGTGTTCAGCACCCCGAAAACCCCTTAGAGAGTAGGTTTGAAAGGGATTAAACAGAGATAATTTTTGAGCAATTTTGATGAAAAATCGCGAAAATAACCATGAAGGAAGCGTTTTATCGAAAAACGGACTTCGAATTCGTGTTCAGCACCCCGAAAAACCCCTTAGAGAGTAGGTTTGAAAGGGATTAAACAGAGATAATTTTTGAGCAATTTTGATGAAAAATCGCGAAAATAACCATGAAGGAAGCGTTTTATCGAAAAACGGACTTCGAATTCGTGTTCAGCACCCCGAAAACCCCTTAGAGAGTAGGTT
Organism: Creontiades dilutus; assembly: GCA_031894815.1. Classification (NCBI taxonomy): domain Eukaryota; kingdom Metazoa; phylum Arthropoda; class Insecta; order Hemiptera; family Miridae; genus Creontiades; species Creontiades dilutus. Next base: position 15,908 of record JAVIWC010000675.1, read on the forward strand.
TGAAAGGGATTAAACAGAGATAATTTTTGAGCAATTTTGATGAAAAATCGCGAAAATAACCATGAAGGAAGCGTTTTATCGAAAAACGGACTTCGAATTCGTGTTCAGCACCCCGAAAAACCCCTTAGAGAGTAGGTTTGAAAGGGATTAAACAGAGATAATTTTTGAGCAATTTTGATGAAAAATCGCGAAAATAACCATGAAGGAAGCGTTTTATCGAAAAACGGACTTCGAATTCGTGTTCAGCACCCCGAAAACCCCTTAGAGAGTAGGTTTGAAAGGGATTAAACAGAGATAATTTTTGAGCAATTTTGATGAAAAATCGCGAAAATAACCATGAAGGAAGCGTTTTATCGAAAAACGGACTTCGAATTCGTGTTCAGCACCCCGAAAAACCCCTTAGAGAGTAGGTTTGAAAGGGATTAAACAGAGATAATTTTTGAGCAATTTTGATGAAAAATCGCGAAAATAACCATGAAGGAAGCGTTTTATCGAAAAACGGACTTCGAATTCGTGTTCAGCACCCCGAAAAACCCCTTAGAGAGTAGGTTTGAAGGATTAAACAGAGATAATTTTTGAGCAATTTTGATGAAAAATCGCGAAAATAACCATGAAGGAAGCGTTTTATCGAAAAACGGACTTCGAATTCGTGTTCAGCACCCCGAAAAACCCCTTAGAGAGTAGGTTTGAAAGGGATTAAACAGAGATAATTTTTGAGCAATTTTGATGAAAAATCGCGAAAATAACCATGAAGGAAGCGTTTTATCGAAAAACGGACTTCGAATTCGTGTTCAGCACCCCGAAAACCCCTTAGAGAGTAGGTTTGAAAGGGATTAAACAGAGATAATTTTTGAGCAATTTTGATGAAAAATCGCGAAAATAACCATGAAGGAAGCGTTTTATCGAAAAACGGACTTCGAATTCGTGTTCAGCACCCCGAAAACCCCTTAGAGAGTAGGTTTGAAAGGGATTAAACAGAGATAATTTTTGAGCAATTTTGATGAAAAATCGCGAAAATAACCATGAAGGAAGCGTTTTATCGAAAAACGGACTTCGAATTCGTGTTCAGCACCCCGAAAACCCCTTAGAGAGTAGGTTTGAAAGGGATTAAACAGAGATAATTTTTGAGCAATTTTGATGAAAAATCGCGAAAATAACCATGAAGGAAGCGTTTTATCGAAAAACGGACTTCGAATTCGTGTTCAGCACCCCGAAAAACCCCTTAGAGAGTAGGTTTGAAAGGGATTAAACAGAGATAATTTTTGAGCAATTTTGATGAAAAATCGCGAAAATAACCATGAAGGAAGCGTTTTATCGAAAAACGGACTTCGAATTCGTGTTCAGCACCCCGAAAAACCCCTTAGAGAGTAGGTTTGAAAGGGATTAAACAGAGATAATTTTTGAGCAATTTTGATGAAAAATCGCGAAAATAACCATGAAGGAAGCGTTTTATCGAAAAACGGACTTCGAATTCGTGTTCAGCACCCCGAAAAACCCCTTAGAGAGTAGGTTTGAAAGGGATTAAACAGAGATAATTTTTGAGCAATTAAAATCGCGAAAATAACCATGAAGGAAGCGTTTTATCGAAAAACGGACTTCGAATTCGTGTTCAGCACCCCGAAAAACCCCTTAGAGAGTAGGTTTGAAAGGGATTAAACAGAGATAATTTTTGAGCAATTTTGATGAAAAATCGCGAAAATAACCATGAAGGAAGCGTTTTATCGAAAAACGGACTTCGAATTCGTGTTCAGCACCCCGAAAAACCCCTTAGAGAGTAGGTTTGAAAGGGATTAAACAGAGATAATTTTTGAGCAATTTTGATGAAAAATCGCGAAAATAACCATGAAGGAAGCGTTTTATCGAAAAACGGACTTCGAATTCGTGTTCAGCACCCCGAAAACCCCTTAGAGAGTAGGTTTGAAAGGGATTAAACAGAGATAATTTTTGAGCAATTTTGATGAAAAATCGCGAAAATAACCATGAAGGAAGCGTTTTATCGAAAAACGGACTTCGAATTCGTGTTCAGCACCCCGAAAAACCCCTTAGAGAGTAGGTTTGAAAGGGATTAAACAGAGATAATTTTTGAGCAATTTTGATGAAAAATCGCGAAAATAACCATGAAGGAAGCGTTTTATCGAAAAACGGACTTCGAATTCGTGTTCAGCACCCCGAAAAACCCCTTAGAGAGTAGGTTTGAAAGGGATTAAACAGAGATAATTTTTGAGCAATTTTGATGAAAAATCGCGAAAATAACCATGAAGGAAGCGTTTTATCGAAAAACGGACTTCGAATTCGTGTTCAGCACCCCGAAAAACCCCTTAGAGAGTAGGTTTGAAAGGGATTAAACAGAGATAATTTTTGAGCAATTTTGAAGAAAAATCGCGAAAATAACCATGAAGGAAGCGTTTTATCGAAAAACGGACTTCGAATTCGTGTTCAGCACCCCGAAAAACCCCTTAGAGAGTAGGTTTGAAAGGGATTAAACAGAGATAATTTTTGAGCAATTTTGATGAAAAATCGCGAAAATAACCATGAAGGAAGCGTTTTATCGAAAAACGGACTTCGAATTCGTGTTCAGCACCCCGAAAAACCCCTTAGAGAGTAGGTTTGAAAGGGATTAAACAGAGATAATTTTTGAGCAATTTTGATGAAAAATCGCGAAAATAACCATGAAGGAAGCGTTTTATCGAAAACGGACTTCGAATTCGTGTTCAGCACCCCGAAAACCCCTTAGAGAGTAGGTTTGAAAGGGATTAAACAGAGATAATTTTTGAGCAATTTTGATGAAAAATCGCGAAAATAACCATGAAGGAAGCGTTTTATCGAAAAACGGACTTCGAATTCGTGTTCAGCACCCCGAAAAACCCCTTAAAGAGTAGGTTTGAAAGAGATTAAACAGAGTTTATTTTTGAGCAATTTTGATGAAAAAACACGAAAATAACCATGAAGGAAGCGTTTTATCGAAAAACGGACTTCAGATTCGTGTTCCGCACCCCGAAATACCCCTTAGAGAGTAGGTTTGAAAGGGATTAAACAGAGTTGATTTTCAGGACATTTTTATGAAAAATCGCTAAAATAACCATGAAGGAAGCGTTTTATCAAGAAACGGACTTCAGATTAAGTGTTCAGCACCCGAAAAGAACCCTTAGAGGAAGTAGGTTTGAAAGCGATTAAACAAGTTGACGATTTTTGAAATAATTTTGATGAAAAAAACGCGAAAATAACCATGAAGGAAGCGTTTTATCGAAAAACGGACTTCAGATTCGTGTTCTTTTGAAAACCCCCTTAGAGAGTAGGTTTGAAAGCGATTAAACAGAGTTAATTTTTGAGCATTTTGATGAAAAAACGCGAAAATAACCATGAAGGAAGCGTTTTATCGAAAAACGGACTTCGAATTCGTGTTCAGCACCCCGAAAAACCCTTAGAGAGAGTAGGTTTGAAAGCGATTAAACAGAGTTAATTTTTGAGCAATTTGATGAAAATCGCGAAAATAACCATGAAGGAAGCGTTTTATCGAAAAACGGGCTTCGTGTTCAGCACCCCGAAAACCCTTAGA
>JAVIWC010000676.1:0-20171 GCA_031894815.1 Creontiades dilutus
AGGTAAGGACGATGAAATCCTCCGTTGGAATCCTACTTTTTTACCTCTGAAAATAGAGGGAATAAGAGGTCACCTAACCGGCGGGGAAACCCAGTCTACGCGATACTTTGCATCTAAAATTAATAAATTTTAAGATTGTCCTGAGTGAAAACTCCCAACACCCGTATTTTTTCACATAACCGTCAAATGATAAATGGAAATCACAATCCAAAATTTAAAACTAACTAGAGGCTTAAATTGAGCCAACAGTTTAGACGATAACACAGCTGTTAATAAAGTATGAAGCTCGTTAGGTTGGCCCTAGTTCTCAGACCTCGTTTTGCTTTAGAACGACCAAGAATAAGGAACGATGGCTGCGACCGCTGTTCGTTTTGTCTCATTTAATCGCAATTAGAATCCCCACCGAAGGCTCTGAACCGTGGCGATGGGAGACCGTGAACTTCGGGAAAGTTCAAACTCACAAGTCGAGAGTTGGTCACGTTCTTTTCGTTGCACAACTTATACAATTGCATTGAAAGAAGTCATAAAATGAAACTCTCAATTAAAAGCGATGAAATGTAGCTGTGGAGCAGTGGCGGATCTAGGGGGGGGGGGGGCTTTCAGGCTGAAGCCCCCCCAAAACCCCCAAAAAATGGTTGTAAGAATCTAAATTTTATACCAATAAATCAGTATGAATCTCATAAAATTACAAAGTTTAAATTACATTCCCTGGACAACACAATGCATTTAGGATTTAGATTTTAATTTAGTTTCATTGATACCTGTCACAAAATCTTTCCGCGATCAGCCCCCCCCAAAATAAAATCCTAGATCCGCCACTGCTGTGGAGTAGTGTAATCGGAGTGGAAGTTATCTGAGGGTCCATGGTCTTTGAACCTTGAAGCGATCACATGATCGTGATGGTTGGTAGAACCGAGCCTTTCTTTCCCAAAGTCCTATTCTAAAAAGAATTCAAGTTGTTAAATAAAAGTTGATAATTTAAGAAATCAATGGCCCTTCCAGCTTAGATCAGTAAACTTGATTTATTGACTTGATAAAATTGTTTTAATTTTCATAACAAATTTGAAAAGATAAATTTGAAATATGGTTCCTATTTCACGAAGTAACCGCTAAAGATGGACGGCGTACGACATTATGCAGGGTGTCCCATCTACAGGGTGTACAGCGTATGATCCGAAAATCTTCGCACACGTATTCTACAACTAGTTTCCAACAAAAAGTGCCTCTTAGAGATTTTTTTAGAGGCTTCGTTTTTGAGTTATTCCACTAACTAGCCGTAACTCCGGCGATTTCAAAGTATTTTTAAGTATGCCGTTGGAAAGAGTATAAAATTATCTATCGTCTCAGTTTTTAATTATATTTTTTTAAAGGGAACAAAGGGGTAAAAATAAGCCTAAAAAATAAATTTTGTCAAATTTTGAAAAAAAATTCTTTATTTAATGGCTGATTAGTCCCCCTTAATTTTAGTGGTACGTTTGAGCCTGTAAGCTTAAAGAATGCGCAAAAGTCTCGGCTTTCCTATGGTGTATTTCATTTTTAGGTTTTAGAGGAAATTCGTTTATTGAGATTTTATGCAAAAAAACGTGTATTTCAAGCACATTTGAAGGTTTTTTTTTTTTTTAAAAAGATAATAAAACCTACATAACTAAAACTTTTTTCTTTTTCTGGGTGTAGAATGTATCATGTCAGTGGCATTACCTAAAAAATTTAAGTTTGAGCGAGAGCATCCGCGGAATGAATTGATGTAAATCAACTGTTGAATGTCTCCCGTTCTTGCTGATATCGTGACGTTTGATCCCGTTGTTTGTTATGATTTCCTTTTCAGTAGTAATATAATACCCGTACGGCGACAACTAGGTCAAGGTCAGCCAATTAAGCAGCGAACTCGCTGGCAAGGTGATAAGGAATATCCGTAGTGTTAAATGAGGTCAAGGTCAGTCAATTAAGCATCGAACTCGCTGAGAAATATTTGGATGTTCGAGGTCAATAGAAAAACGAAGGAGGGGGGTACAATAGTTCATAATGGAACAACGAGGACAAGTACAATGCGAAGCCAGTCCGACGTTTCAACCGCGGGCCCGCCGCCGGCACGGTGACTGATAACGACTAATTAGAACCCGTGCCTAGATAGTTGCTTTAATTGTTTTAAACCAGTCATGTACCGGGATGAAGCAATCGTCGCTACGTACGTCATCGCTGTATGCTATATAAAAAGAAAACCGATCCCGATTCTTCACCATTCGCGACGTTTTTCCGTCAAGATCGGTTGTCCCCCCCCCCCCCTATTCTCCGTCAAGTTTAACGTATCTTTGTTAACGAAGAGTTATCATGGCATCATCTTCCTTACCTCGTTCTATGACAACTTCCGCATTCCTCAATCTAATGAATGTGACAAACTTTGAGATGAGATCATTTCCCGTTGATCATGAAGAAGACGCTGATTGTCAAGATGTTCATTGTAATATGAATAAGGTTCGTCCAAAAGTGAGTGCTCAATTATCGGACTTTTTTCGTCAACATCGGGGTGTAAAGTGGTACATTAATCTTCAAACAGAAATGTATAAGTTTGTAAATGAGGAGAAAATTCAACGGTCACCATGGTTTGATTCAAATGTAAACACGCTCATTGATTTTGATAATTTTACTCAACAATTTGACGATACTGTAGAACAGATTAACAATGCTGTAGAAACATTTGTTAAAAACGGTTCAGGTTGGATATATGAAAGAACGAGTCTCATTAATTTACATTTTGTCAAGTATCAACCTCTCCGCGGTTCATCTTATATTCCTACTCCGAAACAAATATCTAATTCAAAGTATTCTATCGTTAATGTGAAAAATCTCGAAGATGATCAATGTTTTAAATGGTGCATTCTTACATATCTTCATCCTGATCCGTCTAGAAAATATAGAATATCATATTTATCGAGATTTGAAAACACTGTAAATTTCGAGGGGTTAGAGTTCCCAGTTTCGCTCAAACAAATTTCTACGTTTGAAAATAATAATTCTGAAATAACGATCAACGTTTTCGGTTGGGAAAAAGGCGACGTTTTTCCTTTGAGACTTACTAAAATTAAATCGAAAAAAAATCACATCAATTTGCTACTACTAACCCGTGATTCAACTTCACATTATTGTTTGATTAAAAATTTGAATAGTTTACTACGCGGTTTATATAAACTAAGTAACCAAGCGTTTTTTTGCGATTATTGTCTTCACAACTATTCATCAATTGAGTTGCTCAAAGAGCATATACCACATTGCAAACCTTTCGGCGCGCAAAAAACAATTTTACCCAACAAAGAGAATAATATTTTAAAATTTACCAATTACGATCTTTGCACTCCATCACCCGTTGCTATATATTGCGATTTTGAAGCGTTTGTCAAACCTGTAAATAAAAATGACGACGACGACGAAGATGATGATGATGTGAGCATTCATAATCAGACAAAAATTGTGGCCAATCACATTCCCTCTGGTTTTTGTTACGTTGTTATCGATGAAGATGGGAAGATTTACTCTCATCAAATCTATTCCGGTGATAACGTAATTGAAACATTTCTACGATGTTTGAGGTCAGAAGCCGTAAAAATTGAAACAGATATGTATCCAGATCCAGAGACTCGACAACATTTAACGATCACTCCCGAAATGATAGAAATGAAAAATCGAGCTACTGAATGTTATCTTTGTGGCTCACCATTCAAAGCGAATGATATTAAGGTGTTTGATCATTGTCACAGAACTAATAAATTTCTAAATATTGCTCATCAGTCGTGCAATTTAAATCGAAAATTTAGGTTTTTTATTCCAGTTATATTCCATAATTTGAAATCATATGACGGTCACCTATTGTTGCAAGGGTTTAAGAACTATCCAAAGGAAGAAATGAGTTGTATCGCACAATCTTCCGAAAAATATTTATCCATCCAACTAGGGAAATTGAGATTTTTAGATTCTTACGCGTTTCTAAGTGAAAGTCTTCAATCTTTAGTTGATAACCTTTACAAGGAAGGCGATATTCAAACAAATTTTAAATTATTCTACGATTTCATCGATAAATCCGAGCACGAGCGTATACCTCTTCTATTACGTAAAGGTGTATATCCTTATTCTTACATGACTGATAGAACTAAGTTTGAGGAAACACAATTACCAAATAAAGAAGCGTTTTACAACGATTTATCGATGACTCATATTAGCGACGAAGACTATCAGCACGCGCAAAATGTGTGGCAATCGTTTCAGATACGAAACATGCAGGACTATCATAATATGTATTTACTTACTGATACGCTTCATCTAGCGTGTTTATTTCAAAATTTAGAAAATGTCACTTTCCTATTATCAAATTGATCCTTTAAACGTATATAGCGCTCCAGGTCTTGCCTGGAACGCAATGTTGAAAATGACAAAAATTGAATTAGAATTAATCACAGATATTGATCAACATATTATGATTGAATCGGGAATAAGAGGCGGGTTATCACAAATTTCCTGTAGATACGCTAAAGCTAATAATCCCAACGTTGAAAATTATAATCCTCAAGGAGAGACATCATGGATAATGTATTACGATTGCACAAATTTATATGGGACAGCAATGTCACAAATGTTGCCTAAATCAAAGTTTAAATGGTTGTCGCAAACTGAAATTGATAAATTAGATATTCTTAACGTGAGTGATACATCAAAAGTCGGGTACATACTTGAAGTGGATTTACATTACCCACCAGAATTACACGATCTTCACAATGATTATCCGTTAGCACCGGAGAACATGCTTATAACCGATGACATGCTTTCTCCTTATTGTAAAAAAATTAAAGAAAAATTAAACATTTCGAGTCATAGTGAGAGAAAACTTTTAACAACGTTGCGAGATAAAGAAAAATACGTTATTCATTACATTCAACTTAAATCGTGCCTACAACTAGGGTTAAAAGTCACTAAAATTCGTAGAGTTATTTCATTCGAGCAAGAAAAATGGATGGAACCGTTTATTCAATTCAATACTGCAAAACGACAAGAAGCGAAATCACCTTTTGAATCTAATTTTTTTAAATTAATGGTAAACTCCGTGTACGGTAAATCGTTGGAAAACGTACGAGCGCACACAGACTTTAAACTAATAGCCGATGTAAAAAAAATGATTAAATGGTCAGCATCGCCCCGTCTACAATCTTTCCATATATTCGACGAAAATTTTGTAGGTCTCTCCCTTAGAAAACTATCATGCAAATTAGTGAAACCTACATACGTAGGATTTACTTGTTTAGAATACGCTAAACAGATTATGTCAAATTTTCACTACAATTATATTATGAGGACATATCCTCGTGATAAAGTAAAACTGTTATTCACTGATACAGACTCATTGATGTATCACATTTTGAGTCCAGACGTTTACGAGGATATGCTTCAATCCATTCATTTATTTGATACGTATAGCTATCCGCCAGAGCATAAATGTCGAATTACGTACAATAAAAAGAAGTTGGGCACATTCACAGATGAAACAAATTCGATAGCAATTGAAGAATTTGTTGGTCTCAAACCCAAGTGTTATTCCTTCACAATGAGTAATAAAAAAGAGAAACGCGTTGCGAAGGGAGTGCCTCACGCGGCTATCAAACATCAATTAAGACATGAAACATATAAAAATTGTTTGAGAAACTTCATAACGAAATACACAATAACTAACAACATTAGATCGAAAAAACATTTAATTTCAACATTAAAAACGTGTAAATTATCTCTTAGCCCATTCGATAACAAACGCTTCATTCTCAACGACGGAATAAGTAGTTTAGCGTACGGCCACTATATGATAAGGGAAAATAACCATGACGCAAGCTGAAATGTGAGTATAAAAAGCACGACGTTTCGAAAATGCTTGTCAGTCGTCAGTAACTATCACACGGGATTATACTAGCAAGCGTCGTCATGTCTTACGTTATTATCGATTTAACTTTCCAATTTGATAAAGTGATCAAGGAGATAACATTCGTCACACACGAAGGTCCTGCATCTTTCACCTACTATCATCATATATTTTTACCACCGCTACATTTATCAACCAACGAGTCAACAATCAAGCGTATAAGATATTGTCGTGAACATATTCATGGGTTACCTTGGGATAGTGGAAAAACGCCTTACGAGCAAATCGGGAAAATATTGGAATTCGCAACAAAAAACATAAAATTTATCTTTTCGAAAGGACACGAAAAGTGTAAGATTTTATCGGATCTTCTTCCGTTAAGCAATAAAAAATATGTGCACGACTTGGGGATATTTGGATGTCCTAGCATTAGTAAACTATTATCACCGACATCATCGTTTCTCGTTATTAATAAACCGTGTTCAACGCATCAGCAATTAGATTCGAGATATAATAATTCTTGTTCGTTAATAAAATTAAACGCACTCTCAAATTGGGTGACAGCGAACGAAACGAAGGTTCATCTATTCGATACTTCACCTCGTCTCGCAACCTTTAACAACATGAATTCAATTAAAGATCCTTCATGGTTAGCCAAGAGAGGATTCATTAGACATAATTTCGTCAAAGATTCAATTTACTGCGTGTTCTGTGAAAAGACATTCAATCTTTTCATCGATAACAATGACGATAAATTTCACGATTGCGTAGGATGGCGTGGAACAAAAAATGATGAATCATCTCAAGTACAATACGGTGTCGATGTTGTTGACGACTGGCCCTATAAATAAACAAAAATAATAAGTTTCGCATCATTATCATCATGTCCTCGATTAGGGAGTCACTCGCGACCGAATTGCATGCAAATGCGAGAAGACATTTTCCAACTAGACCCGTTGAAGTTAAAAATATTCACGATTTATACGAAATTGATTTAGTTGAAATGATACCGCATTCGAGGATAAATGATGGGTTTAAATACATTCTAACGGTAATAAATTGTTTTTCCAAATTTGCTTACGCCGTCCCTTTGAAAAATAAAAAAGCCGATGAAATAGTTGAAGCTATAAAGCCTATTTTAAAAGCAAACTTACCAATTCATCATTTACATTCAGATTCGGGTAAAGAGTTTATCAATTCAAAATTTAAACGTCTCGTGGAAAAATTTAATATTAATCATTATGTAACGTATAGCGATAAAAAATGTTCAATTATTGAAAGATTCAACAGATCCTTAAAGGAGTTAATGTATAGAAAATTCACAGAGTTAGGCACGTATAGATGGGTGGACATTTTAAAAAATTTAATGAATCATTATAATAATAGATATCATCGTACTATCAGGATGACACCCGCTTCAGTGAATAGCCGAAACGTTAAAATTGTGAGAGAAAACGTTGCAAAAAACAGACAAAAATATAGTAACGCGGACAAAACTGCAAAATTTAAAATCGGCGATCGAGTACGGATTAGCAAGTTTAAACACCCTTTGAAAAAAAGTTATCTAGGTAATTGGACGCCTGAAATATTTACGGTGTCTAAAGTGAAAAACACTATTCCAGTTACTTATTCGTTGGAAGACCACAAAGGAGAACAAATTTTAGGAAGCTTTTACGGTTACGAGTTGAAAAAAACTAACTCGAACGTTTATTTAGTGGAAAAAGTTCTCAAGTCGAAAGGTCCGCTCAGGTTAGTTAAATGGTGGGGATATTCTAACGATCACTCGAGCTGGATACATAAAAATGATCTGGTATAGCGAGAAATGAGCATTATGTTGTAAACATGTCTGCAGATAGGATCATTCGTATATTTAATTACGATAAAATTATCGAAGAAATTATGCCATCCAATGAAAGTGTAAATCGCAATAATTCAGAACTTCCCTCACACGTAAGATGTGTAATATGTGGTCCGTCAAATTGTGGAAAATCCAACGTTTTGTTAAATTTAATTTTCGATGAAAACGGTCTATCCTTTAGAAATATTTACATTTTTTCTAAAACTCTTTATCAACCTAAATATCAACTATTGGAAAAGGTTGTTTCAAACATTCCTGAAATCGGTTATTATTCTTTTCACGATTATGATAATGTACCTCATCCAAACGAAATTAACCCGTATTCACTAATGATTTTCGACGATATATCTACTGAAAAGCAAGGTCATATCCGTAATTATTTCACAATGGGACGTCATATGAATGTACACGTTTTTTATTTAACGCAAACGTTTAGTAGAATTCCCAAACAATTAGTTCGTGATAATGCGAATCTCATTTTAATTTTTAAACAAGATGATACAAATTTAAAACACATTTACAACGATTATGTAAACACGGATATGACTTATTCAAATTTTAAGGAAATGTAAACGTGCATGGAAGGAAAAAAACGGGTTTTTAACGATTGATCGCGAAAAAAATCTTGAAAAACGTTATAGAAACATGTTTAACAAGTTTGAACATGTGTAACATTATATTATTCGATTTAAAGTTGAAACGTATGCACGTTGCAAGTATTAACGTGATATATTTTTCAAGTTGCAACATGAAAAGAAGTTCCAACAAAAGAGGTTACAACATGAAAAGAAGTTCCAACAAAAAAAAAGGGTTCCAACTAAAACAAACATGTTGAAACGTTAAACGGGATATTTTATTGCAACCCATTCAACAACGTGTATATAATACGAGCGGTTTCAAGTTCGAACTAAACGTAAACATGACGTTGGTAGAGAAACATGATGACGGCGGCGGCGGTGGTGGTAATGTTGAATTACAAGTTCGTACGTTGGAGAAAAACATTAGAAAAAAATTCAATCGTATGAAAGAGGCGCAAGACGTTCAGGATCAATTTTTGGAAAAACAATACAAACCTATTATTGAACCGATTGAATCGTTAAAAGAAGTTTTACAAACAAAACAACGAGCTATGGTAGTAGATAATGAAAACGAATTGGTTGTGAAAAAGGAAAATGTAAAAGTGAAAATGAGGATGAGGGAGTAATATCTGCTCAATTGACTCGATATCAAAACTTTTTCACTAACCCGTCTACTTATAATATGTTGGATCCAACGTTCGGAGTTAAATATTTACCCAATGTAGGATGGCAAATGGGGAAATCAATTATTTCGTTTGAAAACGATCAACTCATTGTTGATGGAACTACTTCCTATAAATTAACTCCTGGACTGTTGAATTTACTGTTTTTACGTCAACCTCCGCTTTATACTAAAGAAGATGAAAACGTGTATAAACTAATTTTAACAATAACGAACGCGCACAGAAATGAAAGGGGTAAATTGAAAGCGAGCAGAGGTATAAAATATAAGACTATAATTTCTAAACTGTTCCCTACGAAATCCACCGCCGTCGCTCCCGACGTTGACGACGAATCATCTATGGATCTTGATGAAACACTATTGGGTACGGGATTACAAATGACGACGACAACGGGGAAAAACGCTACGACGCCTGATTACGTATATTTTGACGATCCAAACGAGTTATGTGAAAGGTTAAAAAAGTTAGTAGCATCATCAATTGCCGGTAATAACTCTCATTCGAACGAAATCGTATCCATATTAGAGGAGTTATCAGAATTGGGGATTATAAAAATGCCCGATCAATTTGTTTTGTAATCATTCTAACGATGTCAGTTGACAAATTTGGACGTTGGAGCGGGAACGTGATCGAGGGGGTTGGCGGAAGCGAATATTTTCATGGAGGAATACAAGGTCCACCAGGTATTGGCTTTAAATTGACGGGTAAGGGGAATTATGACATGGAACGAAAACGTATCGTAAACGTGGGGAAAGGTGTTGATAAACGTGACGTCGTTTCTGTTGAACAGTTAAACGCCGTGGAAAATAAATGTTTGAAACTATCCGTTGCAAACGCCAACGAATTTGACGCTCGTGGTAAATCGATTGGAAATGTAGGTGGTGAACCAACAAATGAGAATCATCTCGTGAAACTGGGATACTTGAAAAGAAAGTGTTTAATGATAGAGGAGGAGGAAGAGGAGGAAGGAGAGGGGGCGTGGAAACTTGAGAACGTTCAATATTAAGAATTCAAAATTAATAAATTTAGAACAATCTCCGAGGGACCCTTTCGACGTCGCGAATAAACTGTACGTAGATTCGGTTACACCAACTTTAAACGGGGATTACTGGGATTTTAAAAACAAACGAACGACGAACGTGAATGACCCTGTTGAGAGATCGGACGCAGCCACAAAAAATTACGTTGACGAAAAAAACGTGGAAAATCATCAGTTATATGTTGAATACGTTGACGGGAAAACGAGCTTTTATCACAATAATCTTGGCTATGCGGACTTTGAAAATAAACGTATCTCGAATATCGCCGATCCGGTCAACACCTCGGACGCCTGTAACGTAAATTATTTATCGAGACTGTTATCAACGATGTTTTTCGATTTCTATCTTTCTTTGACGAACGATCTCTCGTTCGGCGCTATAATGTTAAACACGAACGAGCGCGACCAATGGATTGACAGGAATATTGTTCGTAAATACTTTATCGATCGAAACAGCGGTGGTACTTTAAGAAATGCGTTTTATCGTTCATAAATAGTTGGAAAATTACGTTTACGTTTTAGTCAAAAAGATAAAATGAAACGTGACGCTTGTAAATCGCTTAGTCGACAAAAAGCGGTTGTGAGAGGAAGAGGAGGAGGAGGAGGAGTGCGAGATAAACGGAAGAAAAAAGGGTTCATTAACAAACTTATAGATCAACTTCCATTCGAAATTCATATACCCGGAGGTTATCAGTTTTGTGGGCCTGGAACTCAATTAGAAAAACGTTTGGAACGCGGTGACGCTGGGATAAACGAACTCGACAAGTTGTGTAGAAATCACGATATCGCATATTCACAAACCACTGGAGACCTTGGAAACGAAGAGGAAATAAGGAGGGAGGCGGATAAAATATTGGAAGAAGGAGCGAAAAATAGATTTAGAAGTTCAGACGCGAAATTGGGTGAAAAATTTGCCAGTTTGCTCGTGACGGGTGGAATGAAAATTAAACGAAAACTAAGCGGGGGTGGAAGGGTTACCGTGAAAAAGAAAAAGGGTGGCGTTTTACCTTTAATCTTAGCAGGGTTAGGAGCGTTAGGTTCACTCGCCGGTGGCGTGGGGAGCGTTTACAAATCATTCTCCGACGCTAGTACAAATCGACAGAGGTTGCAAGAGGAGAAACGTCACAACAAAACTTTAGAAGGGAAAGGTCTTTACCTACGACCGTATATAAAACCTAAGCAGGAAGGTGGGTCTCACAAAAAACAACGACGGGTTGCCAAGAGAAAAAATGAAAACAAAAAAAAGAAGAGCAGGACAGATAATAAACGTTGTCTCATTAAATGGAATTAAAATACCGCGTCACCCTTTATCTAATTTCGAATTAACTCGCTACGCCATCAGGTTGAAAATTCCACATTTTAGAGGGGTTTTTGGAAAAGAGTCATTACCGTCTAGAATGAAGCTTTGTGAATGCGGTATCGTTAACTTAGATTCAGAAAATGGGCCTGGCACTCACTGGGTAGCCTACAAACGAAAATTTAACAAAATATATTATTTCGATTCTTACGGAAACTTGTCACCGCCCTCGGAAATAATTAATTACTTTAAAAATGTTGGAACTATACTATTCAACTACGATACGTTTCAACGTGAAAATGATATTATCTGCGGACATTTATGTTTGAAGTTTTTAACGCATTCTCATCAGTTTTAAATTGAATCTCATTCGTTTAACATGTTTTGTTTATCAGGCGATAGTTCAATAATTTCCGCCAATGTTTGGCCACATTTAGATGTGAGTGAAGGTGATTGGAAAATAGGGTTAATAGATTTTTCCGTTTATCATTCCATACCTAACATACAGCAGGGAAAAAACAATTTATTTTTGATCGGTGAACAGATTATTCAAATTCCGACAGGATCTTACGAATTGTCGGATATTAATTCGTTTATACAAAAATCTGTTAAACCTCCAGCTAAAGTATCTATAGTAGCTAACAATAATACGTTGAAAACTGAAATCACTACCAATCAAGCGATAAATTTCAAAGAAGCAGGGACAATTGCATCTCTACTTGGTTTTAGTCCGCAATTGTTAGAACCTAATAATAATAATAATAATATTAAAAACCATGTTTCCGACCAACCAGTGTCAATTCAAACTGTGCACTCGATAAAGGTGGATTGTAATTTAGTTACAGGCTCGTATCAAAACGGAAAGTTATCTCACGTTCTATACGAATTTTATCCATCCGTTCCTCCAGGTTTCAAAATTGTAGAAACTCCGAGGAATGTGATTTATTTACCGTTAAATACGAAAAGAATTGAAAATATCGTCATTTCGTTTAAAGATCAAAACGAGCAGCTAATTAATTTTAGAGGTGAATTGATTAATGTAAAGTTACATTTAGTTAAAAGTACGTAATAGAATAATGGGTTTAATTTTTTATCGAACATCTTACCACTCCTCACCATTGTCATTGTCATCGTCTCATTCAACGCAACAATCAACCTCCTCATCGCCGAGAAGATTGACGGGAACAAAAGGAAACACCCGACAAGATGTGACAGCAGATCATCGTTAACCGTCGCAGAGGTAACACCGGAAAACAAGAAATTTTTACGCAGTCTGGGACTCAAAGTTGAAAATTAACATTCATCGATCATGGATCAAGTGCTTTCAATCACTGACGAGCTACAAACAGATGACACAATAACTCATTTCGACGTAAGATCGCATCTACCATTTTCATCTTCAACTTTCAACATCAATGACGAGATTCGCATTCAAATCAGTCATCAAGATAATATAACGCTCCCCTCTGAAAGTTACCTATACATTGCGGGTAATTTGACAAAAAATGGAACTGAACGAGATGAAACCTTGAAGCTTGTAAACAATGGAATTTCGTTTCTATTTGATCAAATCCGTTACGAATTGTCGGGCGTTACGATCGATAAAATGAAAAATGTTGGGATCACGTCAACGTTGAGAGGATTATTGACTCACAAACCGTGGGATAGAACTTTGGAAAATAGCGGATGGATGAGCAGTGAAAACGAAGGAGCAACTGGAAAATTTGCTTACTGTATTCCGCTAAAATTTTTCCTCCCTCTATTCGAACATTACAACAAGATTATTTTGAATCAAAAACAGGAAATCATTCTACTTTTATCGAGCACGAGGCATAATTGCATTATCAAGAGCGATGCTACGGATGAGAACAATGCTTACAAACTCGAATTAACAGATGTGCAATGGAGAGTACCGCATTTACAAATAGAAACGTATCACAAATTGAAACTAATGAAGATTGTCGAGTCTGATAGAAAACTACAGATTCCCTTCAGAACATGGGACTTGTACGAATATCCTACAGTTCCTTATCAAACAACAAAAGGAAATTGGACGTTGAAAACATCTGTGGCAGTTGAAACTCCAAGATTCATCGTTGTGGCTTTTCAAAGCGGACGGAAGAACAACTTGAAAGTCGACGCCTCAATTTTCGATGGATGCGATTTACAAGAATTGAAGGTTTACTTGAACGAGCGAGCATTTCCATACCTCAACATCAAGGAGAAAAATCTACGATTTACGAAATGTATGCGAGATTTTGTAAATCATATAATCAAGATTCATCATCGACGCCACTATTGAGTAGAAAAGAATTTGAGAAATCACCAATTTATGTTATTGACTGTTCTCATCAAAGTTTGCCAGTTAAAACAGGAATGATTGACCTTCGAATTGAATTTGAGACCGGAACACCATTTCCAAAAGACACTTCAGCGTTTTGTCTCGTTGTTAATGATGTCGTCATGACATATCAACCGTTAAGCGGAATCGTTGTCAGAAATCAGTGAAAGTGGAGGGGGCACCTTATATGTTATACATTTAACGAGAAATCAGTCAGTTACCGTTTATGTTTCAACGAGTAATAATGACTAATACTACTACTACTGTTGAACAAGAAAACATGGGAGAAGCAGATTCACCTACGAAGAAAATACGTTTATCATCCGATGACAACGTAAATATCATCGATGAAAAAGAAGAAGAAGGAGAAGAATTACCTCAAACTTCCGAAAATTCTACGAACGATAAGACATCATCGTCATCGATTATGGATTCGACTCCTCACTCGTTTACTCATCTTCTTCATCAACTGGATATTGCGAGCGACGTTACAACAAATGAACAACACATCGTCGTAGACAAGGAGAATATTCTTCATTCCGCTGCAGGAGGTGACAATGACGGAGTTAGGTTTGTTAACTTTAAACCGTTAATCGCCGATAGATATTCCAACAATCCGATTATCGGTTATGGAAAATTTGCTCGTTGTAACCTCAACCATAACATTACGAAATTTGCAGTAACAGGATTGTTTAAAAACCTAGACTATCAACCTGCATTGTTGTTAATGAAAAGCGGAAATTCAAAGTTTATATATTTATCACCCGAAGATGTAAACGAATTTTTAAACCTTACTAATACTTTATTTAAACTGTTTGATGTAACTCGTGATGATGAACGAATGATCGATAAATGCGGATTAAAGTTGTCTAGTGGAATGCGAATTAAATTTAAAAGAATATATTATATTCCGCACCTTGAATTGTTCAATCATAAGAGCGGTGATAAGTTTTACTTATCATTTATAGAGTTTTTTCATCTGATCGAGTTTTTACCATGGGCTGTTGAAACGTTATCCGCTTTAAAGGATAAAAAAGACGTAATTCTAAATTATGTGGAAGAGTTGAAATATGGTGTATTGAAACCACCAAAAAATCCTGACACATTCACTTTGCACGAAATACATACACTTAAATATGAAACTTCATTGTATTGAATGTCACTAAATAAGATTAAACGTTTATTCATGAGTACGTAAGAAGAATTTTGAAACATATTTTTCAATGCGAAAAAATCCCATAAATGAATAACCAATAAATTGTATACCTACGCGTAAATTTAATAGAATAAGATTTTTTTCTTTTTATGTTATATCTACTTATTAAGAACTTGCACCTACTTACGTAAATGTTGAACAATATTTGTCGTAAAATAAGATTTTTTTAACTATTAAGAATATATTGTACTTATTTAGAAAAACTGTAAACAAAGTAATTTTTTTTTTAATGTGATAGCTATTAAGAGATTGAATGAACGAATGTGCGAATGATTGAATGGATTAATGTGTATTAAGAACTTGTACTTGTAAATATATAAATACTATTTATTGTGAGATACGTTTTTTAAAAGTGACAAAACTGTGAAGAACATTACATTGTTCTTATTTTGTAAAATGAAATACGTTTTACATGAAATGATTGCATCAATGTACTTTTTTTTTTTTTAAATAAATTACTTTTTCTTTCAACTTTTTTGTTGTTGTTTTCCAAGAGATTCCCTTTTACGTCTATAGGTGAAATGAAGAAACAAAGTCGTTGACTTTATAATGCTAATTTCTACCTCTATCGATTTCTTATATCCGTTGACTAAGTTCTCCTTCTCGTTTTTTCTAGAGGTAACCTTTTTTATCAGTAAAAAATAAAGGAGCGATGAAATAACTATTGTAGACGTTCGTTACAGTTGCATTTTATTCAGAAAAACGAGACAAGAACAATGATTGTGGTTGAATTGATATTGAAAACATTTTTTTATTTAAAATAAATTTTTCGTCAACTTGAAGGTTTCGACTTCCAAAATTGTAGTAAACGATTAAATTAGTTGAATCTTCGGATGATATCGATGTGTCACACGGTGAATTTGGAAGGAGAACTTCTTCTTCAAATGCAGCTGTTTGTTCATTTTCGATCTCGTCCATGATGACTATGCGCTGAGTGCGATGAATTGAAGGTTATACGATGTTCCAAGCATTCCTTTGAAGACTAGTCCCATGGAGTACTCTATAACATATGAATGATCAACAAATGGTTAGTTGAGAGGAAAGGTGAGAAGAATTATAGGGGAAAGTTGTCATATTATTAACGTAATTTATACGCCGCGAAATAAAATGAAGAAATTATCGAGAAAGGATGAGAATATAATATTAAAATTAAAAAGATTAGACAATCGATTTTGATGTTTCTCAAAAGTGATGTATCAATGATACACTCACCTTCATATGCATTAGCTGTCTCTTCATTGACAGCTTGATTATATCTTTGCGGTAATGTAACAGTGTAAATAGTGTCATCCGATGTATCTTTAATGTCAGCAGTTATGCAAACGTTCGTGAATTTTGATAAGTTTATTGAAAAACTTTTGATCGGATAACATTGATCGATGTTTAAATTTTTTATAATCTTATAGTTTTTAGCCGTCCTCGAGGATAACTTATTTAGAAATTCATTTGTCGACTTCTCGTTAAATGACTGCTGGTGGGTTGATTCCATGGTTAACTAGAACAGAACAAATCGAGGTGATAATAATAGAACGGGTTTATTTTTAAATTATCAAGTAAGAACATGTTTACTTGTAAGTTAGTTACCTGATTAGTTTTAAATATGAAGTAAGTATGCACGATGAACACCAGTTTTTTCTGTTAAACACTACACGTCGCCATTGTGTAGTTAGAACTGTTTTATAAGATTTATAAACTTTTAGATGAAATTTACCAGGAAGTTGTTTATTTAATGTGGAAAACGTTTTTGACACGCAGTTGCTACATATTGTTTTAACGCATTTTCGCGTAGATACATTTTTAATTGCAAAATACAATCGTTCAAATATGATAAACTCGTTAGTTCTACTATCGTTGAGAAAATATGGTAACGTGGTGGTATCATTGTCAAGATTTACACAAAAATCGTAATGTAGTAATAGTTTATAGTTAAATTCGGAAAGAGATGGAAAAGGAATATCAACGTCATTGTAATATGAAAGCGCGTAAGCGAAAGAACATTGATTTTTAATTTTTAACTTTTTCCAAGCGGAAAGAAGAATATCTTTAAGTTTGATCGGAATTTCTAATTCATATATAACGCTTTCATGATCGAGTGTTTCGATTATATTCTTAATTGTTAAAAATAAAAGTGAATATGGAAATAGTTTAACATCTCTAGGAAAGTAAATACTATAATTTGGAAACATATTCACTTCTCCGTGCAAATTTTTAGAAAAACCCGAAGCGAAATTATTTTTTAAAGTGTACATTTTCATTTAATAATTTTCAAATAAGTCTCTAACACTTACAATTGATTGGTTGGTAAGAGGTGAGGAGAGTGACTTGCGTGCGCGCGACTTGCGAGAGTGAATAAAAGAAGTTTCAATTTTAGAGTATATATACATATATATATATACTTGAGGAGATGATGTAATCAAAACATTAAATGAGGACAAAAGACACAATTATTTTAAATTGCGGATATAAAGCTATCGGTTGAAAAGCATCACTTACTTGTTTTAAATGAGAAGTACAAAGATAACAAGCGACGTATGTCATTAGTGAGGAGGAAAAAGATAAGTATTACCTTTTGAAATAGAGACAACGGGTGATTGTCTTTTTTATTTTTCATTTTCCTCGAGTTTTGGTTCATTGTTCTCATAGCATCAGAAGTTTTTTTGTTTTTCCTTTGACCCGTAGAAGGCGGATCCTTTTGAAAGTAAAATCATGTATGATTGTAATTGAACAACGTCGTCATCGAGTGTTATGGTAAAGAGAAAATTATACGAATAAAACGTGAAACTAATATTTACCTTCGAATATAAAGTTGGAGATGTTAGTAGACTTGTAGGCGTCGTTGATTCGTAAACTTCAATAAAAGCCGAGTAGTTTGTTTTTTTCGTTTCACTGTTGATTGGATGCTTTGTTTCATGAACATCTTCCTCCTCCACCTCCTTCTCCTCCTCCTCCTCTTCTTCTTCATCATGGTAATCATCGTTGTTGAGCCATGATGATGATGATGATGATGATGATGCAGGTTTTACGTAAAATGGAAAATGGAACGCTTCGGAAAAGGCGTGATAAATTCTATGCCAGGCGAAAGCTAAATTAAGAAATTCTTCCGCGTTTATATAAATAGCCGTTTTGTTGACAAAGGAAAGAACTATTTCAGTTTGGGTTCCGTCATTTAAAATTTCCACGTCTAGAATATCGCTCGTTGAAAACGCGGATCGTACATATGGTACATAATTTTGATACGTATGAGTTACGCAGATACTGAGAAGAAAAAGATGAATAATTGTCGACGCGAAATGAGACATGATGAGAGCTAGAATGAAACTGTGATTTGCACACTTCCATGTGTATGTATATATATATCGTCGATAGAAAAAAAATGACACGCGCTGAGCAGATTCAACAAAGTCAAATCGTATGATGAGGTTGTGACCTTCAAATATTTAGAGTCAGCTTCATGCTCGTTGATAAACACGCGCGGAGTAGACAAATCGAAAATAATATCGTAACCTTCAAATATTTAGAGTCAGCACTACGCTGACAGAAGGCTAATTAGTCTGAAACATATATTTAGTTTTTATCACATATCCTTCGCCGGGCACGGGTTCTAATTAGTCGTTATCAGTCACCGTGCCGGCGGCGGGCCCGCGGTTGAAACGTCGGACTGGCTTCGCATTGTACTTGTCCTCGTTGTTCCATTATGAACTATTGTACCCCCTCCTTCGTTTTTCTATTGACCTCGAACATCCAAATATTTCTCAGCGAGTTCGATGCTTAATTGACTGACCTTGACCTCATTTAACACTACGGATATTCCTTATCACCTTGCCAGCGAGTTCGCTGCTTAATTGGCTGACCTTGACCTAGTTGTCGCCGTACGGGTATTATATTACTACTCTTTTCTTATCGTTGGTAGAAACATCGTCACGAGCAAAATGTTGAGTATGATAATTGATTTAAGGTCAAAGGTAGATACACACACCCGTTCGATCACATCAAATGTGCTTGAAAATACACGTTTTCTGCATAAAGTCTCAATTTCCTCAAAATCGTTTCCTCTAAAACTTGCAAATTAAATATACCATTGGAAAGCTGAGACTCAGCTGAGGCTGAGAAAATGAAAGCAGCCAAATTAGGATTGTGTAGTATCTGGAACAAGCTATTTCAAGATAATGACATCCCTATATCTAGTAAATGGAAAGTGTATGATTCTACGTTAGAGTACTATATACAACACAAGAAGAAGAAAACTTACTAATATTGATGGACATTAAACCAGGATATAATAACATTTTAAAACTGAACTGGTTGACTTGTTTACCATCATTAAATGATGGTAAATTTTATCTTCCTCACGCCCCTATTTTCTGCTTACAGTAGCTTTCCATACAACGATTAGTTTCTTTGTCTAAACCAACAAAACCCCAAAGCATATCATGAATTTGTAATAGATTTTTTCTGGCGAAACTTTAAGCCATGTAAAGGGTGTGGATCGTTATCAATGAACACATCATTAATCCATTCATTCGATTTAAAGTTAAGAACAATTGAATAAAATAAAATAAAGATTGGGAAACAATACAAAATTTCAATAACTCATTTTTAAAGAGGGTTTGAAAAGAAAGTTGAAGGCGCAAATTAATTCTAGAATCGATTTTTTTTCTCAAATGACACCCAAATGATGGGGTTACAAAAGGGTATTTATATTGATTAGCTACATCTGATTTGAAAGCTATTAAGAAGCATTTCTCAGTAAGGGAACATCTACCTTCACGTTTTCGAAATATTCAATTTGATCTCTCAATATTTGTAATTGTGGAGCTTGTTTTCAAAAGGTACTTGAGACCTTTTTTTCCAAAATCGGGTCACCACATTCCCAGGGGTTTTGAGACCGAGTTCTTCATAAAAATGCAATCAGATTGGAGCTAAAACCGTATTTTTTTAGTTTGTTCATATCAGTTTCAATAGAAAGAATGTTAGCCACTCTGATGAAACCTTCGAGGTAGCTTCCAAAACATTGTCATTGTCAAAAACTGTCATTCACTGATCTATAAAGCTTAGTATTTGAAGCCGCGTTTTTCACGTATTTTTCTAAGGTATTGTTGTCGGATGCATAAACCCGTTCGTTTGTTAATAAGATAATTGAAAAACCGAGAGACGGCTATTGTTTGTGTTCATTTACGATGGATTGCGATGAGCAAAAATCGCTAAGAGACATTTTTGGTCGGAAATGAGTTGTAGAACACGTAGGAGTCGGACTGTGCATAACTCC
>JAVIWC010000678.1:0-199335 GCA_031894815.1 Creontiades dilutus
CTTCAAATGATAGTAAGATGCAAAAATCACAATATTAAACTTTTTTTGTCAATATAAATATATTGACACACACTTCCGCTTAGGTATATATACCTACTTCATAAGGTTTTTAGATTTGTTATTGTTTATTTTTTAGATTACCTGTGCATACAAATAAATGAGGAACCATTGAATAGCAAAATTACTCTGGAAATAAGAGACAAAAATCATTCAGCGTTTCTTCACAATCGTTTTGCCCTCGCTCACTGGCATGTTGTTCGCTTCAGTGACAATTAAGGGTCGGATGAGATCAAAAACACGGGAAAAGTCTTCGTTTGTGGTTGATCGCTTCGGTTGTGGTTTCAGTGATTTTGCGACCTGCGAAATCTTCAATTTTCATCGTGGCTCTCTGGAAAGTCCTCGGATGGAGAGCAGTGGCGTAACGTACACCCCCGCAAACCCTGGGGGGCCCCGGGCTACAAGGCACAGTGGTCCAAAAGCGGAAAAACCCCAAAAATGGAAGGGTCCCCAAACCTAATTTTTCTTTACAATTCAAATGAGTCCAATCCATTAAAGTAGTAATTTTGAAGATTAATGAAAATTAGCATATTTTCCACCATAGTTATGACATATTTCTACTGAAAGAAAATTAACAGCAATAAAAAACCCCTCTATCAGTAGGTTGTTATGTGTGTATGGGAGTATAAGGAATGAGCGAGTTTAAATTGTATCAATAAGTAAGGGAGCAATGGAATGTTCAAGTCGTTGCCGCAAAAAGTGAAATTTTCCTACTTTCTTTGGTTTGTAAAAAAAAAAAATCTTTAAGGAACTTTATGTTCGCGATGATTTTATGTGGAAGTGTAGGGAGTAGAGAAACAATGGTGAAAATTTCATTGCCGGATACGGCCGGATCTGAGATTTATAAGATCGAACGTACACGCTGAACAGGAAAGAAAAGTAAACACAGTTTGTTCAAACATGCTTCCATTATCCTCGTATGTCGCGCATTTATATGTCAGTTTACTGTTGAAAGCCACTCGGTAGAAGGCAAAAAATGAATAATTTAGTAATTCCGTATCGTGAGTTTTGTGAGATGTTTTTCCTGCCAGATGGTGAACGGGATCAGTGGTTACAAACCCGGTTTCCGGAACTGGAGGTAGAGAAATTGTCTCAACTGAAGGAAGAAGTACAAAGAAGATTCCAGCCAAATTTCGTTAAAAAGGTAAGGGAACGAACTAAATCACTCGCGATGAAGTTGTGGAAACCCATTTCAATAAATAAAACGGAATTAACGAAGATGTTTTTCACCTCATCTTGGTTACTAGTGACCCATATATTACAAACCTAAGGCCAATTTATAAATATAAAAAGAAAAAAGAGTTCACAATTGAAGCATCTAATTTAATTTTAAATTTGCAGTCAAGTTAGTTATTTTTATTATGAAAAATTAAAATACTAATACTGTCAATTCGTATTTTTGAATTTTCCTGATGGGTGAATGGCGCAGATTTTGATTTCATTCGGTTCAGCAATTCAATAAACATATCCAAGATTGATTTCATGCTCCTAATACAATCACTTTATAACATAGAAGGTTTTTTCCCATTTTTAGCCTTTTTGGACCACTGTGCGCCGCACGATCGTTCTGCCTCAACAAAGCGCGATGCCGCGTTGTTACGTCTGACAATTCTGTATCGTATTGTTTGATCGTACCAACAGATCTCGATGGGCGCCCGCTCGCTCCCGTCGATCGCGTTCGTTTTTCACTTCAGACACGGCGTCTGCCTTCATGTGACTCAGGCGCCAGCGGTCTGAAGGAGAGTTATCTCTCAAGAGGGGCGGCGCCATTGATCAGGTTCCATCATCTTTTGGGGGACTACTTACTGAGTCAGTACTACTGACTCCCGCACTCGCAAAAGTGAAGGGGAGTCTGGGAGGGCAGAACGTACTGACTCCCAGCGAGGGACGTAACCAGCCCGTATTTCACACAGAGCAAGAAATAAATTTGGCGCCCCCCCCCCATAGACCCGATATCTCATGACTCATACCATCTTAATATACCAATGAACCAAAATATAAATATATAGCTTTTCCAAGTCGAATTGAGAATTTTCCAAGTCAAATTGAGAATTTTCCAAATCAAATTGAGAATTTTTCCAAACCAATTTGAGAATTTTCCAAAAATTGAGATTTTTCCAAATCAATTTGAGAATTTTCCAAATCAATTTGAGAATTTTCCAAATCAAGTTGAGAATTTTCCAATTTAGTGTGAAAGAAACTTTCACTACTAAAAAGAAAGAGGAGTTTTCCAAACCGAATTGACAATTTTTTTTAAGGCAATCCAACACTTTTATTGAAAACCAAATTAGTGAAGCAAAATAAAAGAATAGCACTTTATGAACAAATTAACATTGAAATCAGAATGTCAAAGTAAACGAATTTTTGTTTTTGTTGACTTCAATAGACCAGCCAAACGCAGAGTAGCCTCGATTTTTTCTGTTCTTAACAAGACCGTAATTTTTATGAAGTATTCTTCGTTCATTTTGTCTTTTTGATTTCAATGTTAATTAGTTCATGAAGTGCTATTCTTTGATTCTGCTTCACTAATTTTGTTTTCAATAGAAGTCTTGAATTGCCTTAAAAAATTGTCAATTCGGTTTGGAAAACTCCCTCTTCCTTTTTAGTAGTGAAAGTTTCTTAGATTGGAAAATTCTCAAATTGATTTGGAAAATTCCCAAATTGGTTTGGAAAAATCTCAAATTGGTTTGGAAAAATCTCAATTTGGTTTGGAAAAATCTCAATTTGGTTTGGAAAATTCTCAATTCGACTTGGAAAATTCTCAATTCGACTTGGAAAAGCTATAATTAATTTGATTTATTCACAATGCATAAACTCTTCTACTAAAAGGATGAAGGTTTGGTAAGTAAGTGCTCAATGTAAAATACCATATAATTTTTATTAAATTTAACAAACTAGTAGATGATAAATACATTTTTGTACGAAATGGAAGCCCTAAACAAACTTTAAAATGAAAATTGTCGGGCTTTTTTGCTGCAAATGTTTTAATGATACCATCAAAAGATAGCACAGAAGCTATTTTTTGCTCTATTGATATGATTGCCAAGTTGCTTAGTCGTTCTTGTCCTGTCAAGTTCCCGATGTAGTTTTTTATTATCCTCAGTTTTCTAAAACGGGTATTGTAAGGAAAATTCTCAAAGCTGTGGTTATATTGGGATAGACGTCTTGGAGGCCGTTTTGGCAAATATAGCTTTTCCAAGTCGAATTGAGATTTTTCCAAACCAATTTGAGAATTTTCCAAGTCGAATTGAGAATTTTCCAAACCAAATTGAGATTTTTCCAAACCAATTTGAGAATTTTCCAAAACAATTTGAGAATTTTCCAAATCAATTTGAGAATTTTCCAATCTAAGAAACTTTCACTACTAAAAAGGAAGAGGAAGTTTTCCAAACCGAATTGACAATTTTTTAAGGCAATCCAAGACTTTTGTTGAAAACAAAATTATTGAAGAAAATGAAAGAATAGCACTTTATTAACAAATTAACATTGAAATCATAAAGACAAAATGAACGAAGAATACTTCATAAAAATTACGCTCTTGTTAAGAACAGAAAAAATCGAAGCCACTCTGCGTTTGCCAACGAAATTTTTTTAAAATTTCAATGTTAATTTGTTCACAAAGTGCTATTCTTTCATTTTGCTTCACTAATTTTGTTTTCAATAAAAGTCTTTGATTGCCTTAAAAAATTGTCAATTCGGTTTGGAAAACTTCCTCTTCCTGTTTAGTAGTGAATCTTTCTTAGATTGGGAAATTCTCAAATTGATTTGGAAAATTCTCAAATTGATTTGGAAAATTCTCAATTCGACTTGGAAAATTCTCAAATTGGTTTGGAAAAATCTCAATTTGGTTTGGAAAATTCTCAAATTGGTTTGGAAAAATCTCAATTTGGTTTGGAAAATTCTCAATTCGACTTGGAAAAGCTATATAAACCAAAAGTTCGAATGGAGTAGACTCGCCTCGTCAACTGCTCTGCATACGGCCGCTCAAGGCTAGTTCTCGCCTCGCGATGTATAGGTACGTTTTCTACCTATATCCTTTGTCCTTTCTTGTAGGCCTATTGCATTCTTTATTTATATTATTTTTCCTTTTAGTAAATATTTTCAAATTGTCAATGATCGAAACTGAAGGTATTATGTGAAGCTATTATGTTCAGTTTTATTCGTTTAAAATAATGGTATTACTTTGTTATTATTGTTTAATTCAATGGTATTAGCATAATGCAATGAAAGAATAAGAATAATAGCTTCACATTAATAAATCACGTTTCTATAATTGTGACTTATATTTAGCATCCTGTTCCCTGCAGTAAACTGGGTCTCGTTATTTACAAGTAATACCCCTATTCAGAATTCCGACCCTTCAGGTAAACTACCATCACTAAATCTAGTGGGTTATTGTGATCACGATAGGAAGAGTCAGTAGGGGCTTACATCTTATACGGGGTATCCCAAGAGTTATACAACTCATTACCGAACAAAAATGCCTCCTAGCCATTTTTCGCCAGAGTCCTCGTTACCGAATTATTCGCGATTTAAGATTTTTTTTTCGTGTTTCCAGTCTTATGTCATTAAAACTGTCATAACTCCCTCAATGTCGGAGATAGCTCAAATTTGATGACACCGTGGGAAAGAGCGTTAAATTGTCTATCTATGTAATTTCAGAAAACATTTTTTTAGTTACATTAAAGATGTGCAATTGCCGCGCGAAATGGTAGTTTTGTCAAAATCTTGAAATCGCCTGTTTTTCATCTCGCCTAGCAACCCCATTAATGCTTGACGCAGAACCGTGCAGACCTGATAAAACGTGCGCCAAAATGTTAGCTTTCCAACGGTGTAGTTCTTTTGGTTATTAAAAGTTGTTTCAGTTAAGAAAAGGGTGTTTAACTGCAGAAAAACGAGTTTTTTCTGTTAAAATTGCGATTGAGTTGTTTTCGACATTACGTCACTAAAACGGACGTAACTCCGGCGTTTTCGGAGTATTTGCAAATCTAAGGATACCGTTGGTTTCAACGGCATTACTTATTTATTTATTTATTTGAAATACGGGCAATGCCCAATTACATATATAGAAAAACAAACATTGCTGCCATGACACTGGGTGAATATCGTGGATGAGAGGAGAAAAAATGGAGAAAAGAAATACAAATTAGATAGGAAAAGAAAAAGAAAAGAAATTGAAACAGAGTTACAGTTAAAATGAATGAAAATTATAACACTTGGTGGAACAGCTGATATTTAAATGCTTGAGGGGATTGGTTGCTGAATAAGTCGAGGGATGGGTTGAAGGTCAGGAGTTGATTAGCCAGCCGAGGGAGTCTGTTGATGGGTTGGTGACTTATGTAATTTGTTTGCTGATTTAAACAGAGGTTTGACGAGAGTTATATGCAGGTATTTTGAAGTTAAGTTCAGCTAGCAAACTGGGACAGTCAACGTGGCCAGTTACCAGGTTAATAGGAAGCAGATTCCGACACATCCCGACGGGTCCCGAAGTTTACCTAGTTTACAGCGCTTCGCCATTTCTGGGAGTATAGGTTTCAACGTAATTCGTTTTACAAGCGGAGAAATTCGCAAAAACTCGTCCAATGTTATTTCTGACTTGTGGGGACCATACCACGGAGCAGTACTCCATTTTAATTTCACCAGAAGTTGAGGGAGTTAGCGCTTGAACAATAGTGAAATCGGCTTTTTTGGCTTTAGAAATCCCAAGGCTTTTATGGCATGGCAAGACAGGCGGTCGATGTTTGAACGGATTGAGAGTTTCCAAATCCCAGGATTTCGCCATCGTGTTCAGCGTGAAAAAACCTTTATAAAAGACCCCCGGAAAAATGACATCACATGACACTTGGATGCATTCAGCTAACTTTTTCGTTTGACCAATCCCCCAAATCTGCTCTGAAGAATGAAGCGGGAGACTCAATCTTCGAAAGATTTTAGGCCATTTGCAAAAAGAAGGTAAGCATTGTGTCGCAAAAACAGTTGAAACATTAATTTTATCGCGAGTTATCGTCTGGAAAAGAAGAGATTTTTGGAAATTTATGTTTGACAGTGGATCCATGGAATGAATTGATGTTTAATCCATCTTGATGCAAACATTTTCTCCGAGAAAAATAAGTAGTTTGCATTTTTTTCGAAATCCCTAAATGTGCTTGAAAACACACGTTCTTTTGCTTATTTCTCTTTTACCACGTTGGGTAGCAAGCAAAATATTTTGTTTTCCCCAATTGTTTCTGTTTTTTTTTGAGAAAACCAAACTTTTTCAACGGTAAACCAAACCGATGTTATCGAGCCAATAAACATACGATAATGATATTATCGAACATGTGGCATCGAAGGCACCTTTACGTCGTAATATTTAGCAAAGTTTACGAATCGAGTTATTTTCAAAATAATCGTTTTACAAGAGGAAAAATTACGCAAAAAACCGACAATTTTATTTTCTGACTTGTGATACCCATTTCTCATTCCAATTTAAAAATTTTTGAGAGCTGACGAATTTTTTATTTTGCCAATCTACCTTGTTTTATCATCAACTGCTCTATTTTGAACGGATTGAAATGTTTCCAATCCGATTTCGCCATCGTGTTCAGCGTGAAAAAACCTTTATAAAAGAGAGTCACCTGCTTGGGGATTTTCGGCTAACTTTCCCACGTTTGAAATGCCCCAAATCTCCCCTTAGAATGAAGCGATTGTGCTCATCTTTTGAAAGCCTAGGTAGATTGTTTCGCAAATTTGAGTTTTAATCTTAATTTTTTCGCGACTTATCGTCTGGAATGTGTTTTTGGTGTCCGACAGTGGACTTGGAATGCTTTAAAACGGATCTTGATGCAAACATTTTAGTCCGAGAACAATAAGTAGTTTCTTTTTCTTCGAAAATTCGCTAATACTACAGCAGTTGAATATTTCTCTTTTACCACGTTGGGTAGCAACAGACAAGATGGAATTGTTTCTGTGAACCAAAGAGTCTTTAAACCAAAGAGTAAACCAAACCGATGTTATCGGAGCCAATACATCGGATATTGATATTTCTGTGTGTCGTTCGAAGGCAAAACATCGTAATATCGATATTGCAAAACATCGTTATTTCGAAAATATCGATGTCGATGTCCCATCCCTAGTACGCACCTTCGCAAACATCGCGGGGTTTGCGGGGGTGTACGTTACGCGCCTGCATACACGATACAACCTACCTACCTAGGTAGGGTGTACCGTAGCATACATAGATAGCTTTCCGCACAATTGACATCATTTTAGTCAAGGTTCGGGTTAGGTTTACTTAAGTTCTTCTCTACAATATCGATGAAAAACCCCTTGTTATTCAAAATTGCTAGTTTATTCGTTGTTACGAAACAAAACAGTTACATATGGTGTTGAATTTAACTAAGGAGTGACTTTGGATGTTGAAGCGTGGCACTGCATGTCCTCAGCATACTTTTCATAAGATAGTGCGTAACCACTGAGTGCTAATCGCAAACGTGATGACATAGGTATGATCGTCATATCGCGGTATTTTGCCTTGATTATCTTCATTTCAGAAAATGCAGACTCGCACAGGTTAGTTGACCCAAACATTGCCGTCTTGAAGGGCGATTCGTCTTAGATTAGGATATTTATCTTCAGATATAAAACACCAGAAATTTGTATCAGAATCTGATACAAATTTCTGGTGTTTTATATCTGAGCATCTTATATATAAGATTATATACAGCATCTGATGCTGTAACTTTGAGATGTATATCTGATATAATCTGTCCCAACTCATTTTCAACAGAACGTGAGTTCATATTAAACTTACTTGCTACTTCAGTAGCTCAATGTTTTTTCATGAAAAAGGATAACTCATAAATGATGCTATATTTACCAATTTACTGCAATCATAAAAACGCATTTCGAACTGTCCCAAAATATTTGATAATTCAGCCTCATACGTACTGTCAGTGCTAGTTTAGGGGTGTTTGATTCAATTAGGTATTTAAGGAAAAGTCGGCCATCAAGCTAAATAAAGACTATAATTAACAACTTTGTCTTAATCCTAATTATCTATTAATTAACCCTAAACTAAAGTCTTTCCTCATATGGTACCTTAAGGCTTTGTAGCCGATACTCGGGTTGAAGCATTCTGATAACCGTATGAAACGCTGCAAATTCTTCCACTGGGGTTTATTATTCAATTGGCTTGCGTTCATGATTTGAATTTCTAGTAAGCTTTGGAGTGTGCGTGTTCCACAAGCGATAGAGCGATTTTTGATTTTCAGTAGGCACACAAATATGATCAACTGATCAATCCAAATAGGTATTTTGGCTGAGAACCGATTTACGTGCTCTATGCATATCTCCTGAAATTCAATAAATGCTCGATTACCTGTGAAACACGCACACTCCAAAGCTTAGTAGAAATTCAAATCATGAACGCAAGCCAATTGAAGCCTTCACTCCAGTATCCACAGTACTACACACTACATCAATACGTCACTAGGTTACTGATATCAACACAAAAACAATAATAAACCAAAATAACGCAAATGTTGGCACCATAAATCGGGCCATACATCGGGAATGGTTTGACCTACGGACCTGGGGAGGGGCTCATTCGATTCCTTGTGGAACGTTCTTCAAAAAGAGTACAAATTTAGGCCGCCCTGACTTTTTTGAGGTTTTTAGGGATTTTACAAAACATTGACAACCCTTAAAGGGCACTTTAAATTAAGTGAGAGAGCTGGCTCATGGATTGGGCTGTCGCCGGACCAACATGGATTTTTCCTGAA
Organism: Creontiades dilutus; assembly: GCA_031894815.1. Lineage (NCBI taxonomy): Eukaryota > Metazoa > Arthropoda > Insecta > Hemiptera > Miridae > Creontiades > Creontiades dilutus. The sequence goes on from JAVIWC010000678.1 coordinate 8,820, forward strand.
AATTTCAGTTTTTTTGCTCCAGCCGTTTGGGAGAAATCGTGCGTGCGTACGGCGGACGGACGGAAAATTTATTATTGCAGATTCGGATTCTACACCCTTTGAAACGTAAACCAAGAAATTTTCAGGTGGGGTTAGCATTTTTTTTCCAAGAGCGATTACAACGGTTTATTATTGAATAATAAACCAAAAGGATTAATAAACATACTGACTGTACCGAGAGAAACATTTTCAAACAAGACAATGTAAATTGAAAGCGGAAAATATGACTTTAAAAAGTTTTTGTGACGTCTCCAAATGATCACTATGCCTCCTCACCTGAGTTGATGAGGTTGACGAAGCAAAATCGGCGATAATCAGATCGTTAGAGTCCCTTTCCTGTGAAGCTTCGCCCTGATTTTGGTTTTAAATTATCCCTGTTATCTATCGTAGTGTAATCTAAGTTCGAGAATGTAGAGGTCTTGTGGACAGTGATGACAACTCCCGGTGAGGTCATGCGATAAGACAATATCGACGAGTTGTGCCAATACAAGATGAAAGCTCAACCCTCCTGGGTAAATGAATCTCAATAGCCGCCGCTTCGTGGTTCATTATTCCCCGGGAGGGAGCGATTATAATGGAGAAAAAGAAAGGAGGCAGCACCTCGCCGCCCATAGATGGAAAACATTCATTGGACATTGGGAGGGTTTACATAAGTAAATACCATTCCCTAATGAGTGGCTCCGCGATGGGACCCCACACGGAGCAGTTTTGTGGCGAACTTGCACATACCGTTGGAGGGCCAGCCGCGCCAACTGAGCTACCGCGGCTCCAAAATGAATGGCCTCATTAGTTTATGGAGTTTATTGTTAGGTCGAGCGGGCCGAGATGGATCGATAGGCCTAGATTTTGAAGTTGTTTGCCGGTAAATGGCTTTTTAAATTGCTTCCTCGCGACGGAAGTCCTTGGAAGCCCTTCACTCAATGAACCTCTGACTCTGTCTTTGGATCACCGCAAGGTAGAAAGAATTCCGGAAATCTGGCCAAAACACGGCTCTCTAAATACTCTTTAGTAGTTTTGATTTATTATTTTCAGTAATGGAACTTTGTAATCGACAAAAAAAGAAACGCTGCAAATTCGTTCACTGGGGTTTATTATTCAATTGGCTTGCGTTCATGATTTGAATTTCTACTACGCTTTGGAGCGTGCGTGTTTTACAGGATAGAGCGATTATTGAATTTCAGGAGATATGCATGGAGCACGTAAATCTGTTCTCAAAATACCTATTTGGATTGATCAGTTGATCATATTTGTGTGCCTCCTGAAATTCAATAATCGCTCTATCACCTGTAAAACACGCACACTCCAAAGCTTAGTAGAAATTCAAATCATGAATGCAACTCAAATGAATAAAATTGAATAATAAACCCCACTGAAAGAATTTGCAGTGCGCGTGTTTTGTAGGTGATACAGCGATTATTGAATTTACCCTACTAATAATATAGAATAATATTTACCTATATATCATCAGCGTTTCATGAATATCAGAATGCTTCAACCCGTGTATCGGCTATAAACTACAAGTATCCACATCGGCTATCACTCCAGTATCCACATTCACTGCAACTCGACGCTATCGGCATCACTATTTTACAAACAAACAATAATAAACCTAAAAACGCAAATGTTGGCACCATAAATCGGGCCATACATCGGGAATGGTTTGACCTACGGACCTGGGGAGGGTCTCATTCGATTCCTCATGGTATATTCTTCAAGTTAGTAAATATTTATGCCGATTCGACTTGTTTTGTCGAATTTAAAAAAAATTTAACGCCCCCTGAAAATTTCACGGTTTACGTTTCAAAGGGTGTAGAATCCGAATCTGCAATAAAAACGCTGCAAATTCTTTCACTGGGGTTCATAATTCAATTGGCTTGCGTTCATGATTTGAATTTCTACTAAGCTTTGGAGTGTACATGTTTCACAGGTGATAGAGTGATTGTTGAATTTCAGGAGGCACACAAGTATAATCAACTGATCAATCCAAATAGGTATTTTGGTTTGAACAGATTTAAGTGCTCTATGCATATCTCCTGAAATTCAATAATCGCTCTATCACCTGTGAAACACGCACACTCCAAAGCTTAGTAGAAATTCAAATCATGAATCATTGAATAATAAACCCCAGTGAAAGAATTTGCAGCGTTTGTGTCTCGTTTTCACTGTGATAATCCTCCGAGAATTCGTGTATGGACATTCAATAATGGTACCTGCATTTTATAACTTTCCTTGATATATTTCGTGACGTTTTTCTCTCAACCGGGATCGTTTCAGCGGCATACGCGGAGTTGAAATTGTGAATCCACTGAGTTAGGTAAATGCCATTTAAAAGCGTTACCAGCTTTATGGGCTGTATACTTATGAAGTTGGAGCCGTTCGAAGAAGAAGAGTCGTTGCCGCCTCGAATCACGTCAGTTAGCGATAATTTGTTCATCGAGATTGCTCCAAGGTCTTCAATCACCAGATCCAGGCCGCTCCCAGCTCATCCTTACGCTCACAATAGTCTCGGGCCACACGTCTTCATTCCTTTACAAAGCATCAGAATAAATTCTTAGACTGTTGGCTGCTTCGTAGCACGAAGGATGAGGGAATCAAAAATGTGCGTGACTATCATTTTAAACGTTTGAAAAGCGGAGCAATTTGCCATTATGAATCTTATGAGACTAATTAAACAGTTTTAATGATCCATACATTCATATTACCTATTATTATATCATACATTCGTATTAATAAATGAGGCAGCATCGTGCACACCCAGTTTGAAAGAATTTTTCAGTTATTTCTGCTAAAAATATAAGTAAATTTGATGAATTTATGCCTGTTGAAAATTAAAACAATACCTAACTTTTCACGGGATTGGGGGGGGGGGGGGGGTCTACTACGCCGAGAACCTCAAAATAGATGTTTTATTATATTTATTATATTAAGCCGCAGAAAGTTTAGATCCATCCATGTCCGCACCAATTGAAAACCTGAACATGAGACAGGCAGCAGATCATCAAAGTCCTCACTCCAAAAGATTAAAGCCGTGTAGTCTACGAATCCAAAAATCTGACCATTTATTCGTAGGTAAATGACACGTGCGTATGTGTTTATTTCAACTTTTGGTCCCAACACATCATCTTCATTTTCCAAGAAAGTTCGCCAAAACGGCTCTCTTAATTTTGCCCTTTTGATAAAGACCCGTATAATCCCCCTCCTCCTCGCCACACTACGGGCTAATGGAGAAATGGAAACGCGGGCCCCGGCCATGGAATCAAAACTAGAATCTCATTCCTGAGCAACAATCTCTTCAATGAGATGTAAATCAAAACCGATGAAAGGCCGTTGTAGTTCAGGTCGGCTGATTGCTCAATCGCCGAGGGGTCAACAACAGGAAATGAAGATGTGCCAAAGGTCCACCCCCGCCCCAGGGGCACCCCCCGAGTCCAACTAGTGTGGGACTGGCGTTGAAAGCTATTAATGTTGCTTAGTTAACACTCTCGAGGAAACCTTTTCGAGTCGGGCGGGGGTGGAAACTGGAACTTGAGAATGTAAATCCCGAGGGCCAATTACACCTTTGAGGATACAATATTTATGTAAATGGCTCTCGTCAGAACCTGGCAGGCGCTAAAAGGAATTAAATCTCAATTATCTCAAGCAAAAACTAGCCCAATCATCGCTTTAGGAGGCTTTCATCGAGGGAACTGAGGATTTTGAACAATTCCGAAGGGAGTACCAAGTCAACAGATTCGAGCTCTGCAAAATATTGGACGAACAAAGCGGTTCAGGGACCTCCCTGTGAAGCTGGGATAGATGGGAAGGGGTCGTTAGTTTTGTAGCACACCTTGTATATTGTTGTTTTTTTCCATTTTTATACTAAAAAATGTATTAATTCTTAGGCTATTACATGAAATCGCTAGTTAGAAATTATAAACCGTTACCATTGGAACAACGATTTTGGTCATCTGTTCAGACTCGTTTCGTGAGTCGTGTGAGCTGTTATTTTTGAGCGCGTTTCTTTGAGATATGGAAACTCAGTGTGAAAACAGAAATCTTGTTTATCTTTGCAGAGTTGGGGTGTGCTCCAGGTACAACGTCAGACTAAGTTCCGAACCAATTAATAATAGTTCTGTGATTAAGGAAGAAATGCTTTTAACTTGAGTCTATGTTCATGTATTGGGAGATTTACAGATAAATTATTTCGGTAAAATAACTAGCTTCTTGCATTCAGGAGCGTTGAGAAAATAAAATGGGGTGATTATGTTTGCTTTCATCAAGTTACGAGTGTGATGGTTTTCTCCTAATAACGTCAGCAATGACCAGAAACAGGTCTCCGTTAGGGAAGCTCCGATGGGAATTTAACATTGGAGTATGTATATATTTCCTGGTCCTCGATAAATCCCTTAGAGTGCAGCAGTGGACCCCAATGCTCTCGTTATAGGTACCCACGAACATCTCCAATGGAGGTTCTGATTTCTTGAATCGAGAATTTATGAATCAGCACTCAGAACTTTCGGGATGTTTTGTCTGATGGTAATCTGATCGCTTCTTTTTATTAACACGATGAAGGACACAGAAACTGAGCAACCACTGTACTCAATATAGGTACTAAACTTGAGTCTTTTATTTATGAACGAAAACGAGCGATGTAAAAACTACCCAATTAACATCGCTCCAGCTGTAGAAGGTGAATTTCGGATCCTGAATTAATGTCACCATATCCTTATGGCATTCATTGCTAGTGGAATCGTGTAAAGTTGGTCAGGACAGCCGTTAGCACGTGCTTTCTGTGGAGTGGCTGAAGATAAAGTAAAGTGGGGGAATTGCCTGGTCTGATTTACCAAGTTCAGCTTTAAGAAGGCCTCAAAAATCCATCATTGAATTAGTGATGATTTTTGTTGTAGTTTCCTCTGATTTTTTTGTCCCTAACATAAAATTGTTTCTTCCTAAACATGGATATTGCAAGCTTCTTGAAGTGAAATGTTTTCCAAGTACCACTCCCGTACTTAGCCCATTAACATGGTTTAAGTGCTAAAGCGCTTCTTAAAACGCATGGAGATAGATGTCTACTTGAGATGAAGCAACTAGAATAACAAACTTCTAACGATTATTTTAAATTAATTTAGCTTTCACTGCTTCGTATCGTCGCAACCTGCACAATAATGTATGCTAGTTGTTATGTAACTAAATAGCTTGAAAAAAAGAAAAATCGCTGCAAATTCTTTCACTGGGGTTTATTATTCAATTGGCTTGCGTTCATGATTTGAATTTCTACTAAGCTTTGGAGTGTGCGTGTTTCACAGGTGATAGAGAGCGATTATTGAATTTCAGGAGATATGCAAAGAGCACGTAAATCTGTTCTCAACCAAAAAACCTATTTGGATTATTCAGTTGATCATATTTGTGTGCCTCCTGAAATTCAATAATCATCTATCACCTGTGAAACACGCACACTTCAAAGCTTAGTAGAAATTCAATCATGAACGCAAGCCAATTGAATAATAAACCCCAATGAAAGAATTTGCAGCGTTTTTTACAGGTGATAGAGCAATTATCTTAATTTCAGGAGGCACACAAATTGATCAACTGATCAATCCAAATATCTCCTGAAATTATTAATCGCCTTAATAACAACCGATTTACGTTCTCATAATAATAATAAACCCCAGTAAGAATACTTAATATTGAATAATATTTACCTATATATTATCAGCGTTTCATGCATATCAGAATGCTTCAACCCGTGTATCGGCAGTAAACTACAAGTATCAACATCGGCTATCACTCCAGTATCCACATTCACTACAACTCGACGCTATCGGCATCACTAGGTTACAAACAAACAATAATAAACCAAAAAACGCAAATGTTGGCACCATAAATCGGGCCATACATCGGGAATGGTTTGACCTACGGACCTGGGAGGGCCTCATTCGATTCCTGATGGTATGTTCTTCAAATAAGTAAAATTTAGGCCGATTCGACTTGTTTTGAGGTTTTTAGGGATTTTACAAAACTTTGACAGCCCTTAAAGGGCACTTTAAATTGAGTGAGAGAGCTGGCTCAAGAATTGGGGCGTCGTCGGACAAAGATGGATTTTTCCTGAAAATTTCAGACCTTTTGCTCCAGCCGTTTGGGAGAAATCGTGCGTACGACGGAAAATTTTTATTGCAGATTCGGATTCTACACCCTTTGAAACGTAAACCATGAAATTTTCAGGGGGGTTAGAATTTTTTTCCAGAGCGATTACAATGGTTTATTATTGAATAATAAACCAAAAAAACTCAGGTGAATCATGTTAACGATTTTTGATCGCAATTTTCCTTGAAGGCAGAGTGGCATAATTTAATGGCATAATTTGCAAGTTAAGGTTTTTCGTCTCAAAAACGATAATACCTAGTCAACTGCATACTCAGGTTATCCAATTATTTAGGTTTTTTCTTATACAAATACAATGAAGTTGTTAACCCCTTCCGTGCAGAACTGCCCATTTATCATTTCGCCACGTTCTCTCAATAAGGAAGAAAACGGGTTAGCTTTACAGACCAGTTTCATATTGTTCTGTCCGATAGAGCCCGCTTCTTACACCCTTCTCCTTCAGCTGAGATTGATATCAGAAGTGGGACTAGCGTTTTTTTTTTCCGCGATCGGAACCTCAACGCTGCTACCGATATTGCCTTCCTCCTCCGACCGTCCATAGGCCGATCTCGGGTTCTGATAATGGATTATAGTTTAACTCTTGTTTTTCAATACCGCCGGCTACCAGTAACTTAATCAAGTGGATCATTACCCCAGCCACACGCAAGGAAAACCAGCCTTCTCTCCTTCCCTGTCATAAACCATTCTTCAAACGGTTGATCGCTTATCGGCAATGCACGCCTGCAGGTTTTTGCTCAAATACCTTCCCATTTCATGGCTTGCTGATTATAAAAAGTAAATTGCAGTTAAGGGTCTTGCATAGATTCAATGGTTGGTAATATTCATTCATCCACTCCAATATTTAGGTTTGGATCTAGCATTTGGGAAAACAATTTAATCATGTAACAAACAATTTTTTGGCTTTCATTATTTAGCAGTTTACCTACATTGGCTGTTGAACACGTTTTACAAAGTATCTTTAATGTCATGGGCATTGGAGTGAAAATCAGGACCTGGAAATAAAATGCTGCAAATTCATTCACTGGGGTTTATTATTCAATTGGCTGCGTTCATGATTTGAATTTCTACCAAGCTTTGGAGTGTGTGTGTTTCACAGGTGATAGAGCGATTATTGAATTTCAGGAGAAATACATAGACCACGTAAATCTGTTCTCAACCAAAATACTTATTTGGATTGATCAGTTGTTCATATTTGTGTGCCTCCTGAAATTCAATAATCGCTCTATCACCTGTGAAACACGCACACTCCAGAGCTTAGTAGAAATTCAAATCATGAACGCAAGCCAATTGAATAATAAACCCCAGTGAAAGAATTTGCAGCGTTTTTTATGGTTATCAGAATGCTTCAACCCGTGTATCGGCTACAAAGCCTTTTAGGAGTTCACTCCAGTGTCCACATTATTACATCACTACATCCCTACGTCACTAGGTTACTGATATCAACACAAAAACAATAATAAACCAAAATAACGCAAATCGGGCCATAGATCGGGAATGGTTTGACCTACGGACCTGGGGAGGGGCTCATTCAATTCCTCGTGGAGTGTTCTTCAACAAAAGTCCAAATTTAGGCCGGCTTGACTTTTTTTGAGGTTTTTAGGGATTTTACAAAACTTTGACAACCCTTAAAGGGCAGTTTCAATTAATTGAGAGAGCTGGCTCAAGAATTGGGGCGTCGTCGGACCAAGATGGATTTTTATATTCGGATTCTACACCCTTTGAAACGTAAACCATGAAATTTCAGGGGGGGGTTAGAATTTTTTTTTCAAGTGCGATTGCAATGGTTTATTATTGAATAATAAACCAAAATCTGCCATTTATCTGAGCTTTGAACGTCATTCCTGTCCATCTGACTTAGCGATTGGCGTATTATGGTCTTTGTAGCGAATAATGCACTATTTATGACAATCTAACTTACCTCATTCCGTTGTTAATGTCGGATTTGACAAACAGAGCCCAATTCATCTTGAATTTGCGTATAATTTTGCCCTCAAAATACTGATTGGGATAGACCCTTGCCGTCTATCAACTAGTAAGCGACTCTCCATGAGATATGTTTGGAAGATTTGGATGCTCGGTCGAGAAATTCATTTTCCTTGATGACCAACGTTTCGCTAAATTTATTCAGCATTCAATCAATAAGTAATTTATACAGATAAACTGTGTGAGTCAAGTATTAGAGCAAGTACTTAAGTACCTTTTATACTTCAGTTTAGGAAAAATAAATGCGAACTCTTGGCCGATTTGTTACAAAAAGAAGTCAACCCAGTCAATTTCTGCTGAAATGGTAAATTAGGGTTTTCTTGTAGGAGTAGGTCATACTACATACTGTTTATGTCCAAAAACTGCTAGTAGAGTGAATTGGCATCGATCATCGCTCATTCCCGTACAAGATTTCTGACATGTAACAGGTATGTAGTATGTACATGTAATTCCGATACTATTTCTCATATATATTAAATATGAAATACACTACATTTTCTAAAGATCTACTAAAGTATGCAAAAGAAACCTGCAGGAAGATGGAGAATAAATCATGCAAAATCGGTGTTAATCATCTAGGAAAACCTTTCGATTACCTTCCTAATAGCCTGAAATTGTTGCTATTAGTTTCTTTATAATTGCTTGGGGTCCAACCAGGTGAATTGCATGGCCTTTACCAGAAAATTAAATCCCTCCGTTAGAAGTTTGGTGCTATACAACTCCTTCGAAACTTGCTTATTAGCTGATCAGGTGCCTACAGCAAAAATGTAGGGCCTCACCTCTCTTAGTTCCATTCTTTCTCTCTGACTATCTGACACCGTGGCAGTTAGTGCATTTCAGTGGACCATATCCCATCATTTGGAACTGGATTTGCTACCATCATTTGGTATGTTGAGCTCTGAAGGGCGACCCGTAACTTCTGAGTTGCCCCTGATATTCAGAAATACTCGACATTTCCCTTCATACTGGATTTCAGTGTCACAGGGAAGTGGATTCAATTCCTGAATACTGGTACTCACCTTCACGGAGGAGGAAACTATCGCTATAAACCTCACGAGTTTTAGGGGGACTTTAAACGGTTTTGGAATTCTCAAGTTAACAAGCTCCAACTGCGATATGGGTAGGTACCTTGGGTCCGAGTTATCTTGGTCGGTTCATCTTCCTACAGAGAGGCGTTCGTTCGCTCTATGGGGTAATAGGCCGGGCCATCCTAGCACTGAAACGTGCTCGCCATGTTTGGTCCTTCTACTCGTATTATGTAGGCAGGTACCTTCCTTAATACAGGTAGGGCAGCGGCATAATGAACAGCTCCCCTTAATTGAATAACATATGAATATTCATAGCTCAAGTCAGAGGGAAGTAAATTGAATGGAACGTCAAGAGGCAGATTGGACTATTTGAAAGACGCTTAATTTTGTTTATTCATTTATTGACATAGATATGTCTTAGGCCGGTGTCGGTTAGGTCGATCTGCCATCGAAACGAAAGCAATGGATTCATTGTTTGAAGACCTAGACTCTCTGGATGAACTATCTACATTTGTTGCTGGTTTTGGTTTGTTTTACAGTCATTCGCCATTATATCATAACAAAACATTTTGATGTTTTGGCTTTAAAGAGTTTTCACAGATTGTAGATTTTACTATCCAGGTAAGGAAACATTGTACTACACACGTTTTGTTTTGCCGAGCTTATCACACTTTGTGGGGGAATTACTTGATGTGCTCCACTGCTAACCACTCAGTACCTACCTCACCTGTCTCAAGGAGTATTCGTAATAGACGTCTGGTTTTTTTTTTTTCCGATATGGGATGGGAGGAACCCCTGGTCACTGAGACCACTGTGATCTATTGTGACACTTCCCCAGTTTCAGAATCTTTTTAATGGCCTATTCATTCACAAAGTGAAGGAGGTTTTCAGGTGTTTCCTTGGCAATATCAACGGGTGTTGGGGCACCCTTTCCGAAATGCCGGAATGTTATTGATGCAACAGCAGGACAGTCGCAGAGTACGTGTTCAGCTGTTTCTGCTTCTTCGCAACAGAGCCGGCATTCTATTGTCCTGCTTAGGAGTATCTTGCCAATGTGTTGTTCGAGTCTTGTCTTCAAATTTCTGGACCTGTTGAGTTATATAACTATTGGTAACCCCTACTTGCGGTCCAGGTCCAATTGGGCTGGAATCTGATCCCTTTTTAGCTAGTCGATCAGCTTCTTCGTTGCCTTCTATTCCTTCATGACCTGTTACCCTAAGCAACGTTAATTTGTTGCCGAGGGCTGCAGCCTTACTGAGGTGAGGCAACTCCAGGTCAGATTTGATGTTATTGAGAAGGCAGAAATGACCTTTAATGCTGCCTGGCTGTCTGATAATATGGAAATTCTTGCACCTTTGAGTCGTTTTCTGGCAATCCCTTGTGCACACAATTCAATTACATGGGTTTCTGCCTGATAAATGGTGCCTACATTGCCCAGAGCTTGGGAAAGGGCGAAATTTGGGCCCCTGATCCCCAATCTCGCTGCACCATTCATCACAGACCCATCCGCATATCACACTAGTGAACCTGGAGACGTCTAGTTGGTTTCATCGTAAAATCATCATATTACCATTTCACAGTATCTGGGATCATACCGGACCGAAATAATCTTTGCAGTTCCGGAAAAATTGCCTCATTCTGTCAGTGGTGTGTCCTCTCATGCGTTAGAAACATTGCCGAAGTGTGGCGAAGTTGAGCCACATGGAGGCGCCAGGTTTTCGTATAGGAAAGACGGTCAAGACTGACGTCTTCTTATAGTTACTGTCTTCCTTCCTTCCAATCATCGGTTGTCGTGTTTCGTAGTACCAGATTTGATTGGTGAATGCTTGAGGCAAGGCGAGTAGTAGAATATTCCTTAATCCCTACTTGAATCGGATAGATCTTCATTACAACTAATATCATAATCTGAATCTCTCTCGATTCTCTAAATAGTAATCTAAACAGTATTCTCCACTTATTCAATGCATTACAATCTAGAAGAATCTCTGCCATAAGATAGAGGCTGGGTAAAACCCACGACAACTCCTGGACTCCCCCTGCCTTATGGATGGTCTTGCTGGTCTCCATGATGTATGGGCTTTCTAACCATCTCGACCCCGATGTATCTGATTGGAGCTTTCTGGAGCCCTTCTGGCCCAATACAATTTCGACAGGACATTTACAAAGGCGATTTCCCACTCCTTGATGACACCTTGGTCCCCTTTGGCATTAGTTGTCGAGGTGCCAAGTTTTATTGGGGGGTTTCTAGTGTCAGGAGTTGGACAACAAGGTATTCTTCCCGATCTTCTTGCAACTTAAATGCCAATGCTTCTTCTTCTCAATGAATCCTTCAGAAAGGCGCAACAAGTTAAGATGAGCTGAAAATTCTTTCCTGCTTATTGCGGAAATTACCGAGACATCAGATTATCATATTTGTAATGGATATGGATAGCTCCCAATCCTGGTCATATCTGCTGATCCTGAAAATAAACATGCGGTACTTAGTTCAGGACGGTCAACAACCCTTGGAATAACTAAAAAATAAAATCATTAAAACGTCACACACAAAAAATCACGAAGATGATAATGGCCTACCAGTTTGCTTAATAGTGTCCCCGTACTCTCATACTGACAATTCTACCCGCCCGAATAAATATATCTTTCATTGGGCCACATTTCACTAGAATTTTGAATATACCAAGAGCAGATAAAAGTAGATTGAATAGTGGGACAACGGTTAGCGAAAGAATGGTTGCGAAAAAAATACAAACAGATAATGTAATAAAAACGAATACAAATAGTTAACTTCGAAAATGATTGTCGTTCCTCGAGTGATAAGGAGCGAATCTCCTTGAAAGGAAGTAGTTACGAAAAACAATTCCCAAAAAATTGTGTTTCAAGTAATAACTTTATTTCACATTTGCTCAAGAGGTTTTGCTGCAAGATAACATCTTAGATTGCTCTGAGCGCAAGTTGCAATGAAACTAAGAGTGGATCTAATGTAATCCTCTCATTAAAACCCACCGCGTCTGTACGAGCTCTGCGGCGCGGAGTTACCGACTACTAACTCGAATGACGCTCAGATCAAAGTTGGTCCATGCGGGGAATTTCGAAAAGGGTTCTACCAGCTAGGGCGGTTCCCGAGGCGCTTTTTCTAAATCTCAATTGTAAAGGAAGCCACGAGGATGAGAGGAGGCTGGCTGAATGATTCATGGCACAAAATCCTTCCACTTTCAAGCCGCGAGTTCAGTCTTTTACCGGATGATCCCTCTGGCGTCGGTGGATGGTGAAACAAGACTGAACCTCGGCAACTACAACGGTGTCGTCATGGCCCTTAATTTCTACCTGACCATTTATGCTAAGGGACGAGACTATGAACAGTATTGTGGATGAGGATGGGGAACCGTGTGGAAAGGAATGAATGAACTGAATGAATGAATGAAAGAAGTGTTTATTTACCAATGACAGAAAATTATAATATTTACAAAAACACTGTACGGCATTAGCCTTGCTATCAGCCGGAATTCGATTCATCCATCCCAAATATACAACCCAAAAATAACAAAATTACTTAAACCATATTTTACTACAAAATAAATTTTCCAATATCCAAAAAATTATGTAGATATTTAGTCCAACAGAACATTCAAAAACCTCTTACCATAACAAAAAATGCATCCCCATAGGTACATACATATATAAAAAATCAGAATTTTCACGAAATTGAGAAACAATTAAATTAATCATCCCAATTATTACCAGACCCAATTAATCAGAAATTAAATTCTACAACTAGTTCTCTTCTGTATGCTAATGCATCTCTTAAATATAATGCCAGACATACCCAATTTTTCCCCTTCAAGTAATCGAGCGCTTCCTCTTCATTCAAATAGTGAGAACCAAAAAAAGATTTCCTAATACCTCTCAAGATATGACAATTAGCGAGGAAGTGAAGTACACTTTCCTCCTCCCCCGAATTACACAACGGACATGTAAATATTTTGTTATAATTATATGTTTTATATGTATTAACCCATGGCTTATAATTTAAATCCAGCATTTCACTTCTAGTTCGAAAAATATTTCTTACTTGACTAAATGACAAGCTCCCATCAACGATGTAATCATTCGAAGCCAAGATATTTTTATATAATTTGTGATATTGAGCTGAATTGGCTTTATTAATACATTCCTCCATGAACATTTCCTTGATTTTGTCCCTAATCAGACCCATTTTATTAATTACAGCACCAATGTCATCCCCAAGATCTACGCCAACCTTATTAGCCAATTCACACCAAGCACTCCACCAAGACACTTTCTTCTTTATTACTTCCAGAGCAATTACTTTCGTAAATCTTCCATTTGTTCCTTTTAAAATTTTGGCCACATAATTGATATTCATCTCTAGCGTGTAATCAAATAATTTTTCAATACCCACTTCTAAATAGATCATGTTATCTGGAGTGTTCATAGGCAAGGCAAAAAGTTTCTTCAGAAAATATTTCAAAAGCATTTCTACCTCGGCGTACTGCTTGTACCCCCATACTTGCCCCCCATAGCACATTATAGACCTACTAATACTTTTAAAAATAGCGAATTTAGAGTCCATAGGAATTTTATTATTACCAATAAATTTCGCCCAAATAGAATTAATGCCTTGCTTCGCTTGAGCAAGCTTATCTTTTAGGTGCCCCTTCATATCCAGTTGGGCTGTAAATGCCACTCCCAAATACTTATATGTCGGCACCACCATTATACTTTGTGTGTTCAACGTCCACTTTTCGTTTTTAGCCAGTTTACCACCCTTCTTACGAAACACAACGATCTTTGATTTATCTAAATTTATAATTAAATTCCATCTGACAGTATAATCAAAAAGCCTATTAATCATTACTTGCAATTCCACTGGATGATCCGCGAGCAACACAATATCATCAGCGTATACGAGAAGATTCAATCGAGTACCGTCAACTATTACTCCCCCACCAAGTTCCTCTGCTAAATCATTCAAAAATAAAATGAACAAATTTGGGCTAATTTTATCGCCCTGCCTCACACCCACTTGAGTTTCGAACTCATCGAACTCCGTGTGGAAAGGACATTGTTATAGCCGTCGAAAGATGAACCCATTCGTCAAAGAAAACTTCCACAATCAGTAAAACTGAACTCTTGAAGATGGTTTGTAATGTATTATCTGTTCAACCGTCAACAGCGATTGTATTCCTATATAAAATCTCGGGATCACACTGTACATCAAGAAACCCGTCTGAAAACCAGCCCGACACCTAGGAACCTGAAAAACTTTCAAATGTCCCTCTAGGTGGAGAGTTAGAAGGATCAAGTACATATGTGCATTCTTACGAGATCAGCCAAGCTAGGTGTTCAGTACCGCTTCATAATTTATTGTAACATTTATTCATAATTTTAACATCGTAATCGCTCTTGAAAAAAAAAAAAAAAAAATTTAACCCCCCCCCCCCCCCTCCTGCAAATGTCATGGTTTACGTTTCAAAGGGTGTAGAATCCAAATCTGCAAATTTTTCTGCCCCCGCCGTACGCCGTACGCACGATTTCTCCCAAACGGCTGAAGCAAAAAATCTGAAATTTTCAGGAAAAAATCGACAACGCCCCACTTCTTCAGCCAGCACTCTCACTTAATTTAAAGTGCCCTCAAAGGGTTGTCAAAGTTTTTTAAAATCCCTAAAAACCCAGTAGGAGCTACAGTAATCCGGTGCTTTAGTATAATTGCTTCGATTGATCAATTATTTACTTAGTATGGCCCATTAAAGGCGAATGTTAGTATATTTACTTGGCTTACTTATTTGGCATACCAATGCAGTCGAAACTCGCCCATGGCCAGTTAGGTATTGATCGTGTAACCTCATGTGCCTTCACTTCCCTTCATGGACAAGCTTCATTAATACCGGAGCCGCCTGATTACAGCCCCCCTCCCCTCCTCCTCCATCTCCATCATCCCCACCGATTGTGGTTTTCGCTGTGGAGGATCCTCGATAACTGGCTTCATTCAGTATAATGGATTTTAGGCATATTAGGGAAGCAATAGAGGGCCAGGCCGAGGCTTACGATGTAAATGGGTACTTTTAATTAGGTAATCAACAACTAAAGCGGATAAGAGAATCAATCAATCTGGTATGTACGTTTAAGTAACGTTCTTCAATCTTGATCACATGAAAAATGCCCCGTCAGTATAATATTGTTACGTCATGCTCTTCAAGCACTAGTAACCTACCTTTTTACGTTTTCTAAGAGTAAATGTTACCCATAGAAAAATTAAAAAATCAGGCTATTATTAATATCATTACGTAATATTGATTGTACGAAGACAACACTTTTATAATGTGGAGCAATAGTAATGTTTTAAAGTGGAGAAAGCAATTGGAGTTATTGAGCGAAACAGTATCCTCAAGCATGGAAACTGCCAAAACGAGGGTGTTGCTTCGTCAAGTCGTTTCTATAGCACCACAATTTGCGTTGCATTGACCTAAAGCGGGAGAACAAAAAGCGTCAATGCTCGTGCTTTAAAGGACCAACTATGTGCCAGCCTTTCTCCATAACAAGGCGATATCATATGCTAATGAAGCGAAATACCTTGGAATGACACTGGATGCCAAACTAAGGTGGAAGTCCCACGTCAAGAAAAAAAAGCTGAGCTTATGATCGAATTCAGAAAAATGTACTGGTTGATGGGCCGACGGTCAAAACTGTTAGTCCGCAATAAGTTGATGCTGTACAAGCAAGTACTGCAGCCTGTCTGGACTTATGGTGCGCAACTGTGTGGGTGTGCGGCCCAGAGCAACCGTGACGTTATTCAGCGCTTTCAGAATAATGTCCTACGAAGTTGCGTAGATTCATACACAGATTTTAGAAATGACAGACTTCATTACGAGCTGCAGATTGAATCTGTCAATGAGGTCATTCGAAGCCAAGCCATGCATCACCTCTTGAGGCTACAAGATTATGTCAATGAGGATGTCGTCCAGCTTCTCAACACAGAGGATCTGCTTAGGAGACTGAAGAGAACCAAGGCACACGATTTGACTCACTTAGTGAGAGCATTATAAAGTGCAAATATCAGGACAATAAGGACTAGGTGATGTGCTTTAGATTTCTTTATGTACGCCAACTATATATTAGAACTAGTTAAAAGGCCGTGCTACGCAGGTTAAAAAGAAGTAGGTGAATAACTTTGAGAGAGAACACAATGAATTCCACCCACCTGAAAAGCGGATATACCTACCTCCTCTGATATTCGTTGAGCCGATTTCGGAACACCCGTGCTGTCTCACTTTATTGTGCATGCTAAGGGCTCAGGGTGGTTGTAGCTAGCAAGATTTTGTCATGCTTGCTGGAGTTACAGAGCGGAATTAGTAGAAGGGTTTAACTGGGGCAGAAATTGATTCTTGATTGATTGATTCGACCAAAATGGTCTCTCTCTCTCTCTCTCTCTCTCTCTCTCTCTCTCTCTCTCTCTCTCTCTCTCTCTCTTCTCTCTCTCTCTCTCTCTCTCTGTCTCTCGTGAACAAACAAAGCGTGAAAACGAGAAACCATCCAACAATCTCTTCTTATTAGTGACTGATTTGAATCAATAATCTGGAATTCATCTGGATCATTTACACAAGTATTTAAAAAGTATTTATTACACAGAGAATTTGATGTATAGAATGACTTGGAAAATCCTTAAAATGAAGGAGCTGCGTTGGCTTCTTAAATATCTCTGATAGTAATTTATCGTTCTCCGAGTTAATAGCAGGTCCTAGTTTTGTCCGATCCATCGCTCACTCTTAAGATGGTTGGAGTAACTGTTAACAGTCAATGTGTTAGTTGACAGGTTTAGCTAACCTGTTATGCACTGGTTCAAATTTGTCTCATGTGATTTGGGTTTATATCATTTCCTGACTTCATTCCCAATAGTATAGACGTAACTGTAACTATTGTCCGAAACATAAGTTCTTGATCGGAGAATAAGACCCTGGTTTCATATGTTGGGTGTAACTTAACGAACCAGTACTGTATATTTAGGAGATGTGTTAGCCGGTTTGACACTCTTTTTTTACCGCTTTGGAGAGGTTTATGATGATCTAAGGAATTATAAAAATGATTCGTCAGAGACTCCCTGATGCTGCCTTTTAAATAAGAATAAGAAATCAGGAGTGAAGGCTAAGCAAGCTGATGGGAAAATAAAGAAATTGTTATTCAAAAAACTAGTTATAACGTTAATGAAAGGTTGTTTGGCACGCGCCTCGTTCGGAAAGGAGCCAATATGTGAAAATTTGACAACTGGTAGTTAAGTTTGACCGTAGGTGGGCTGATTACTTCATCACACTGCGAGACTACAGAATTTCGTCCAAGGCCTTTATGTGACTTACCTTCATTCTATCAAACTTGTAGGCAAGGTTATTTATTTGAGATATGTGCAGATAAAACAGCCTTTCCGTCTCTTCGTCTACAGTGCGGAGTCACCGCACACCTCCCACAGAACCTTTTAGAATACGGAAGGAATTTGAAGCGCAATCATTTGAGGCTAGGCCACATTTTTCTCCCTCTAAGGCCGTAGATTAATGTAGGTAGGATCACCTCTTCTCCATATCTATGTTTCCAATAGGTATGTATTGTTCTAGTCTAAGAACAATTCTAGGGATCCTTCACTTTAAATCCCATATTTATTGCTTTGGCAGTAACTTGGTACTTGATTGTAAAAACGCTGCAAATTCTTTCACTGGGGTTTGTTATTCAATTGGCTTGCGTTCATGATTTGAATTTCTACTAAGCTTTGGAGTGTGCGTGTTTCACTGGTGATAGAGCGATTATTGAATTTCAGGAGATATGCATAGAGCACGTAAATCTGTTCTCAACCAAAATACCTATTTGGATTGATCAGTTGATCATATTCGTGTGCCTCACTTTAACCCGTGTATCGGCTATAAACCCTTTTAAATCGGGCCATACATCGGGGATGGTTTTACCTACGGACCTGGGGAGGGGCTCATTCGATTCCTCGTGTAGTGTTCTTCAAAAAGAGTCCAAATTTAGGCCGCCTTGACTTTTTTTGAGGTTTTTAGGGATTTTACAAAACTTTGACAACTCTTAAAGGGCACTTTAAATTAAGTGAGAGAGCTGGCTCATGAATTATGGCGTCGTCGGACCAACATGGATTTTTCCTGAAAATTTCAGCTTTTTTGCTTCAGCCGTTTGGGAGAAATCGTGCGTAAGGCGGACGGACGGAAATTTTTTCATTGCAGATTCGGATTCTACACCCTTTGAAACGTAAACCATGAAATTTTTAGGGGGTTTAGAATTTTTTTTTTTTTTTTTTTTTTTTTTTTTTTTTTCATGAGCGATTACAATGGTTTATTATTGAATAATAAACCAAAAGCAGCCCTGGTCAAACACAAACAATATGAGTATTTATAATGTGGTTTCAATAACTGTTGGTTTGATAGGAATATTTATTAATTTATTTATAATACGAGCAAGCCTAATACAATATACAGTGGAACTTGGATAATTCGAAGTCGCCGATAATTCGAATATTTCATTTGGTCCCCTCAATTTTGTATCTTAGCAATGTTAAAAAATCGTCGATAATTCGAATTATATTTTGGATAATTCAAAGTTTTGTTGTACAAATTCCAAACTTTTCAGTAAAATAATGATAGGTTTTCTGCGATTTAACGAGCAACCTCCGTTATAAAAGTGCAGGAAATTCGTAAGCTGTTAAGAGGCTTTCAGGTTTTATTTAGTTACCATACAGCGCATACATACAGTACAGTCAGGTATGGTCACATAATCAAAACGGCCCACTCTAGGGCAGAACATTGACAATGGACAAATATTTCTGTATTACAATCTCTATTATATGTACTCTAACCTAATTCGTTTAAATAAAATAAACTTGTAATCAAAATGGACGCTTTTATTTATTATCTAACCTATTTTGAGACCGTATTAATTGAATAAGTTCCAACTTCCATAATTCGGATTTTAGGATAGTTCGAAGTTTTACATTGGTCCCTTCAACTTCGAATTATCCAAGTTCCACTGTAGTTAGATAGGTACATTAACATCATTTTTTCAGTTTAATTCATTAATATCACATTATTATCAGGAAAAAAAATTGAGTAACTTAAATGAGTAACTTAATATGTCGGCAATGATGGCTGAAAATTTGTTAGCGATTAGTCACGACCAGATTGATACAGAGTGATTGGTACTGATTCGTTGCATTTTGGGCCCATCGTCCTAAAGCTATTGCGACAGCTTGTGGGCTCAAACATACGAGGTTTTTATCCCAATTCTATCCCATTTCCAGCAGTTCTGCCGATGATATAATGAATGAATATAATGAAGTTCGGAGTACTTGGATAGGTGGTGAGCGGTAAGCGTGGGATGCGTCTACAATCAGCGCGGAGCGGGCAAAAGGATCAATGAAAGCACTTTGATTCAGGATAATGGAAAACGACTCAGACTGACTTTGACGGGGTCTCGATGCGAACGGGCGATAATAGAGGAAAGACGGGGGCGGAAGTTCGTGACTGTCGGCCTCATGGGAACTGAACTTCTGAACTACCTTACCGGCCCAAACAATCGGTACCCGAGGCAGCTGGGATCCATATGCGGGAACTTCTTCCAAAGGGGAGGGCAGAAGTGGTTTCTTAACTCGGAAACCCTCTATAAGATCCGCTTCGCCGGTAATGCGGCCCAATTTTCCAATCAGAAAATCTCACCATGACAGGTTGAGGCGGTCCCTTCCGATTGTTGCCTTCTTTTCCCTTCTGAATTGGTACAAATGGTCTGGGAAAACGGGAACTGAAGGGTCCGTTGCCGAGCAACGCCTACTTTGATACGAAACTGACATATCCGATTGTCTAGATCAGTTCTATTCAGTTGAAGAGTGAAAAATTAACATTGGGATAGGAAACTCTGGATCTCGAAGATCTATATACCGATATATCGTCAAGCATGAGAAATATTCTCTAATTTAACCGCTACTCCTTTCGATGAACTCGATATGGCCATGACTTTTAAACGATTTTTAAAGCTAGAAACAAATACGACGAAGTTAAAAATCAATTTTATGACAATTACAGTGCGGTGAGTGATTGTTAAGGAGTGATTCATCAAAACTCAACTTTTCCACTTCTGAAAATTGTTCAGGTAGCGCAAAAAAACCTGTAGCTCTTATGAGTTTTTTGAACGGCTTGATAACTCATTACTTAGCTCTTACTGAAATATAAAATATCCAAATTGCCAACAACTGAAGACCATTCATTCGTCAGATATCTAGAACTTTTGATTGGAATGCATGGAACAGTTGAGTTTTGAAACAGCTGAATAGGATCAGATGTTGAAATCTTCAGTTTTGCGCCCTCATTGTTGGTTTTTGCTATTATGTTGAACCGTTGTTTATTTGTCGATTGGCTAAGATGTGGATTGCACTCACCATACGTGGAGATTTTTTGTCTCCTGTCTTCATCTGCCTTTGTTGACTTCCTCCTCCTTGAACTGGAGTTCAGCAGGCTCACGTTTCCTTGCATTTGGTCACTCGAAAATCCCGAAATGAACTCAAAACATGGTATCACGAAACCGAACTCCAGTCTCGAGGGTAAACAAAGTAGATTCGAACAACTAGCAGCGGATATTAGAAGGGCAAAGGAAAGAACAACATCAGCCCTGGATCTAAGGAGAACTCCATCTCTTGAAACTGGACAACTAGTAGATACCAACCTACGCTTCCTACCTGTATTCCTCCTTTCGGGGCAAGGAAGAAACTCGACGGTAAAAACAAATTTGAATCGTCACTTTTGGAAAAGTGCTTTTTAAACAAAAAGAAAGCTAAAAAGGACAATGCCAATGTTTATTTGGAGGGCAAGATGTGGAAAAATTTTTTACTGTCTTAACTTTGTCTGACGATCCTCCTTTTCGAACTCGTGTTATCACTTTTGCAAAAAACGCCCCTGAAAATTTACTCGTTTTGGATATCACGAAAAACCAGTTCGAATCTGAGGGTCTACGACAGAACGTAGCAGCTTGATTAGATATTACAAGGGCAAAGGAAAGAACAACATCAGCCCTGGATAAAGGGAACTCCATCTCTTGAAACTGGACAACTAGTAGGTACCAACACGTTACCTACCTGTAGTAGAAACTCGACGGTAAAAACAAATTTGAATCTTCACTTTTTAAAAAGTGCAATTTTGCAGAAATTGCCAATAAAGGGGATAAAAAATACTGAGGATATGTTGACTTTTGAAAAAACCTGTCTGAAAATTTACTGCGTTAATCAAAATTAATCTACAGAACGTAGCTGCAGACAAGCATGCTAGATAGGATAATTAGGTACAAGTAGGTAAAATACTATAGTTCAACAGATCTATGAGATTAACTCCAAAACGCGTTGGGGGCGCCTCATTCATTCACGAGGCTGTTTGGGTGATTCGTGTTCCTTTCTACGAAAGAGTTGGTATGATGGATTAGACATTCCAATGGGGAATCCAGAGCAAAATCCAGGTAAATTGTACTGTTTCTTACAAAAGGGGGGTTGGGGTTGTGAATAATGTTCCTTTGTAAGGTGAGATTTTGGTTTTGCTCGGTACGTCAGAATTGGGAGCGTGAACAGGTTCCCCAAATTGAGATAGCATATGTCCAAATGGGCTATATTAAAATCTTGTATATCCATCTTATTTTGTATGGAGATATGCCGGCTATTCAATAAGGATTTCAGCTGGTACGTTCGAGTTGCCAGTCTGGTCAGGAGTTGGGAAATATGCTCTTCAAAAGTCAAGCGGCGGTCTAGAATGGCGCCGAGGTACCAGTAATGGTGTTACCTCATTGAGGTACAGCAAAGTGGGCCTATCAAATTTTAGGCGATAGGTATAGGAGACAATACGTGACTTTTTGGTATTTAAACCATTCGATGCAGCTTTGAACGGAGAATTAGAATCTACTAAAAAACAATTTTTCCTAAAAAGACGAAACGTTGAGTTTTCTAGAACACTCTTCAGTTGTCACTTTGGAAACAACAATTAATAAAGTTCCGAAGGAATGGGTTGGTGTTGAAATGCCCAACTTGAGTACCTCCCTGGTATCTTCCGCTCCATGTGCTTTTCTTACCCATCTTTTTTCATCTTTACTATCTTTTTATCCCAGGTAGCATTTATCAGGTTTTACATAGATTTTCATGATAACTTACATCCTTGCTATAAGTACATTTCTGCCTACGTACACGTGTCAAATAGAGAAAGTAAGAAGCATTTATCATCCCACTGAGTGTCAGTTTTTCGATTGAAAACTCAGTGGCGTACAGAAGTTCGACAAAAGTGGCATTTTGAAATATAAGTCGGTAGCTTTTCCTGTTTCATGTGACCAAGAACTTCTAAATCGGGAACTCATTCACATACGAGTCTGGTATTTTTTCTATTATGTCGGTGTTTTAAGAAGTTGCTATGGTCCTAAAATGAATCTAACTACCTACGAAAAAGTTTTACTGTTTTTTCTTGGTCGTTTACCTACAAAGATTCATTAATGAAAATAACAAATCGAAACCGTTTCAAGTGTTTAAAAACCCATTAATTAAAGTCTCAAAAATTGCATTAATTTACTTCTTTCAGCTATCGGATTCGGTGGAAAGAAAAAACTGCCTTCCTTGAACTAGTGTGCACAAGAGTGTAATAATCTTGTAGTGATTATCCTTCAAGGAAGTTGCAGAAACATCGCTCAAGGGTCCGCAGTGATTAAACATATAGTAGTTCTAACTTTCAACAATCTCTGGCTCTGTAAATGTGTTTTAAAGGACTCGAGGGAAAAAAACCAACGTTTAATCGAGTTGTGGCCGGGCCTTCGCTGTTGAGGCCTGAATCGATGACACTTTACCGGCTTTGCCAAGTTTGCCAAACTGATGGGTTGTAAGGCTTCCACAATTATTGTGACATGGACATGCCCAAAATAGTTTGATCATGAAACTATGATGAAATATGGTTCATATTTTCGGTGATATTGTTTGGGCAGATTCAGAAGGACTGCCACTTTGTCCACGATGGTATTTCTTCCTGGGCTATGATGATTAGCTGGACCCGCTTGCTTCTCTTGCTCGTTCAGGTCATATACTATGTCCCAACCATATCTAACGGACATGTATGTTTTCAGTGTATTGTGTTAGAACTTGCCAGGCAAATAATACCTGCAACTGTACATTACAATAAGACCGACATTTGATATAGAGCTCTCTCAGCTTTGATTCTCCAAGCTGTAACTACAGTCGACCATACAAAGAGCCACAATGGCCACGCTACAATGTTCAGCATCTTGTTTTGAACAGAAGCAAAATGAGGTGTAATGCACAGAAGTAAATCCGTGGCTATTCACTTTGCTCACTCGCTCTGGATACAGATTGCAGCATACCACCATATAGCTTATGTTTTTAATCCAATGGGAACCTATGTTGGTGCTTCCAGGAAAATGGTACCTATGAAATAATCTCACAACAGATTTGTTATTGAAATTTTATTGTATTAAGTATAACTTGTGATGGATATGGTTAGTTGGCCCCTTCCCGATTTTAGAATCTGTCGCCTTGGGAGATGAATCGGACGCAAGCGCATCTGGGTCATCCTCTGAGTGTGGCGGAGCATTATCTATGCATCCAGCTCATTGGAAGGGGCGACTATACCATTCCATCACCTCACAAACTTATTTACAATATTATATTGAAAATAAGAATAAATATTCATAACTAAGATACATCACTGAGTTTTGTCCTTTCTGACTGATTGTTCCACTCAACTGCTTCACAAATAGGCAAGATCAAGTGGTTTGGTACGCTTTAGTCTTCTGGTGATGTCACTTGCGTCAAGGAGATGGACAGCTTCCTCGTTGACGTGATATCTTAGCCGTTGGAGATGACTCACAGCTTGTCGCTTTATAACCTCGCTGACTGATTCGACCTGTCGTTCATGGTGGACGTTCATTTCGAAAGTACCTTGGTGCATTCACAGCAGGTCGTAGCACATTATTTTGGAAACGTTGGATGATATCTCGGTTTGATTGAGCTGTACAGCCCCACAGCTGGGCTCCATAGGTCCAAACAGGTTTCAGGACCTGGTTGTACAGGGTTCGCTTATTCTGGATCGACAGCTTCGACCGTCTCCCCATTAGACAGTACATTTTCCTGAATTTGAGTAGGAGTTCTCCCTTCTTTTTCTTAACATGGGCTCTCCACCTGAGCCCGGCATCGAGCGTCATACCGAATAATCTCACAACAGATGTATAAATGATTGAGTAGGGCGTACAATGATGCAGATGGTGTATTTTTTAAATCACCACCAGTTTTCTACGTCTTGTTCGAAGTAATCTGCTCCTTCAAAATAGTCTACCAAATTTTTGTAGGGGAAGAGGGTGATTAAGAAGCATAGGCATAATAGTCTTTACATACTATTCTATTAGCACATACCAAAGTACTTCAGAATTTTAACGTTGCTGCTATGAACTTTCGGTAACCCTGCAGAAGTGATAGCAACCAGACAGTTTTTAGTTTAACTCTATCTACAACTTAGTAACCTATACATTTTCAAAAAATGTATTATTCAAGGGTTTGAAGTTCTGTTCTTAGTTCTTATTATTTTGGTTACTCGATCATTTTTATCAAGTGAACACCTACAAGTTATCACTTTCCCTTCTCAATCATTTCAAAACGAACTGAAGAGCAATGGTGATTACACTGGGTGGCCACTCTGAACTACCGCCGCCCACGTCATCGGTTGTCGACTTGTGGCCTTAACGTCGGTGGCTTTGGTTGTGAGGCCGCTGCGCGACCTTAAAGTGTCGAGGAAAACGATAAGGCGGAGTCCCCTGAGGCGGCCACATCGTCAACGAGAGCCCAGAGCGCCTTCCTTGATGACCGCCCTGGATTTGCCCACATATAATATATACATTCAAAATTAGAAAAAGGAATACAAGTATCCTTATTAAAAAAATATTATTCGCCAAGAAGGCTTTATAGAAGACCCTGAGGGTGTTTTGAGACTAGTAAATATGACGGGTAGATAAGGAAGAGCTGGGCTAACTGGGGATTCGGCGGTAGCGAATGCCTTAACCCTCTGACCGTGATTTCAATTACTTGGACTCCACCTAGGAGCCACCACTCTTGGACCACTCCTATAAGTCTAATTGACTTATATCAGAAAAACCCGTCTGACATGTTGAGCGATTTCGGAGTTTATATATATATGGATATATATATATCCATGGAGGTATGTGTCTTATATGAAATAAGCACGATTCCGCTCCTATCCTCCCTTCTGAAGTAGCATGGATTCAGTTGGCTTTCGGAATTCGAACCCCTGGGCCCAACCTCAAGCCTCTAACATTTCAATTTTCTCCTCCATCTTTTCTGATATGGTTTCTCGGACCGAAATAATACTCTACCCTGGAGAGATATTACATTGCTTCCGAGTCTGCGAAGCGGCGGAAGCCTTGTGTTCAATTTCGGGAGCCATAAAATTTTTGTTGTCTTCCGCAGATATGTTATCACGA
Organism: Creontiades dilutus; assembly: GCA_031894815.1. Classification (NCBI taxonomy): domain Eukaryota; kingdom Metazoa; phylum Arthropoda; class Insecta; order Hemiptera; family Miridae; genus Creontiades; species Creontiades dilutus. The sequence continues at coordinate 34,541 of JAVIWC010000678.1, forward strand.
AGAAAACCTTTTCAAGTCTTCCAGATTCTTCCCGTGGGCGATTCCATTTTCATCTGGATTTTTTTCCGCCCTTCTTTTTTGTTGTTGCAGGATGAACCCGATTTCTCCTAGCTTGTGTTTGTTTCCCCAGTAGACTATTGAAAGCGAGAAGAAGAGTGATCCTTCCATCTTGGTGTAACCGAAATCTCGACTCTTGTCGGATCGAACCTCGAGATCGGAGCTCATTGTTCTTCCTTAGTAATTGAAGGCTAACAGTAGGTCCTGACAGTTACTATTGCTCATTACTAAATATTAATAGATCAAGGACTACGAGGGTTTATTTTGTGTAAATACTTCCGTACAATAAAGTTGATGAAGTATAGTGTGGGATAAATGCTAAATAACAAACCAAAATCACGTACACTGCATGTTTTGATAAAGAACTGAAGATCTAGCAATTTCACCTTAAAAAGTGACTATTATTGATGGAAGGCCTAGTTTGAGCGGTTAGGGATTAATTTATTAGTATCGTGAGTAAAAACAACAAGTATTCACAACTAAAAAAGTATACAGTTAAGAATTATAAGTAAATGAGAAAAATCCTTCAAATTCAAACTCATTTTTATGGATTTCTCGGTGTCTAACTAATAATTCTGAAAAAGAACCAACCAGGGTTTAATTCGGCAGTAGAGCCTACAGTAGAAATTGGGAAGCAAATCTAATATCAAGGTTTACAAAAATTAGGGGCTTTTCTGTAATACGGCCCCACCTCCTCCCCTTCCCCATTTTCTAAATAAGATTTCTCCACTTAAACTATCATTTTGTTTTAAAAATACGATTTGGAAACATAAGACTCCTCTCTTTCACATTTAAAAAAGTCGGAAACGCAATTGATAAAAAATCAGAGAGCTGGGAAGTTCCGCTAAAAAGGCATTGGCTAGTGCGCTAGTAAGGGCGGGTGGGGAGAGGGAAATGTGGGTGTTCAGTACTCTGAACACCTCAGAAGTGGTTCCATTATGTTTTTATTTTTTTATCCTATTTTATGAACTATAGCTGCCATTCATTTGGCCAATCAATAGGCCTGTTTCGCGACATTCACGTATGATTGGTGGATGTGCAATTGCTATATCACATATCATATAATTGTTTGTATATAATTACACAATAATACACAATTTTAGATGAAAATGGAACACTGAATAATTTGAAAATTTGTCAAATGCGACTAACTTGTTGTTATGCGTAACAAACTGTTACATAGCAACATGGGCAATCAAAATTGTTGGTTTTTACTGAGTGGAATTTTTGATTTTGACTTTCACAGAAAGTGAAAAAAAATTTTAAGATCTAAAAATTGTTTACTTTTGAGAGTTATAAGTAAATTGGTTTAAATTCAAACATTTTTACAAAAATGAATAAATTTGAAAATGTGAAATTGGGAGCAACATGCGCTATCTTGTAATTGTCTCCCCCTGATTTTCTAAATAAAATGGAAACTGTCAAGTTGTTTTAAAAATACGATTTGGAAACTCTCTCTTTACATTTAAAAAAGTCGGAAAGCAATTGATAAAAAAATCAGATGAGTACACTGGCTGCGCTAGTAGGGCGGGTGGGGAGAGGGAAATCAACCAATTTTTTGGGCTGCAATTCATTTGGCCAATATAGGCCTGTTTCGCGACATTCACGTATGATTGGTGGATGTGCAATTGCTATATCACATTTCATATATTTGTTTGTATATAATTAAACAATAATACACAATTTTAGATAAGAAAATGGAACACTGAATAAATTTGAAAATGTGTGCAACATGCGCTAACTTGTTGTCTATGCAAGCAAACTGTTACTTAGCAACATGGTAGCAATCCACCAACTTTGGGTTTCTTACTAACCACAAATTTTTGACTGACTTTCAGAGTTAAGCCATAAGTTAACTAACAATTGTTTTACTTTCTTTATTTAATTGAGCCGCGGCTCAAATTAAATGAGCAAAAATCGTCTCACATCAACTTCACAAATAAACGAACAACTGCATTGCTTATAATGCTGAATGAACGAGTGATACCCATAGTTGACACGGCGAAATGCTTGGGAATAATGCTTGATACTAAATTAAAATGGAAAGAGCAAAGAAGAAAAATGAAGAACTGAAGATAACATTTAGAAGACTGTATTGGTTGCTTGGTAGGCACTCAGAGCTTTCCATACATAATCAACTGCTAGTGTACAAGCAAGTTCTGAAACCAGTGTGGACGTATGGCTTACAGCTCTATGGCTGTACGAAGAAGACTAATATTAAGATGATTCAGACTTTTCAAAACAATGTGCTAAGGAGTATCGTCAATGCCCCCTGGTACATTCGTAATGACGACCTCCATCTGGACCTTAAAATGGAAACAGTGATCGAAGTGATTAAGCAGCATACAATTAAACATGAACAGCGACTTCACGCGCATATAAACCCTGAAACGCTTCACCTCCTAGACAACAGTAACGTCATGCAGCGGCTTGATAGGACAAAACCCTTGGATCTAGTGATGTGACGTGATTAGTGAGTCCATGTAGTGCACGGGTGCTATCCGGAGTATAGCCAGTAGGCTATCAACTCTATAAACTGTAAATTATTGTACGAGTGTAATTAACTTGATGGGCCTATGTTCAGTTGTTATATTATTGATATTCTTGTAAATAAATATCGTTTTGGAAAAAAAAACTTTCTTTATTTACGCCCCAGACATCGTAGGTAGCTATCTCTTTGGATATCACATGCTGCCTCTTCTAGCCTATTCTTCATTTTTAATGATTCTCCAATTCGTGGGATCTTGCGAAATAAGTAGATAGCTTTAAATCCCCAGAACCACCTAACGAGCGAATTCTCCAAAATACCCTCAATTAAATTATAAATAAGAACATGTACAGGAGGTGGCAGGGAAACCTGGCAATCATCCTCCTTGATAAACCTATCAAAGCCTCATAAATTATTATTCCGGATCCCCACGTAATTGCCAAGGACGGTCCTAACAGAATCAACAACTCTTTCCCCTTCATATTGATGAGCTGCCACCGGACTTTTTTAAAATAAGGCCCTCCCGCTAAATACCCCGTTTTCTTCCCATTACCGACAGCATTTCGACTATCGTTTTTCATCATCCTCTCCGAAAGTCTTTGGGGGCCAAACTAATTTCTAATTCATAATACATAATATTTCATGTTCCGGGCGGGCTAATGTGTGTCGGTCTCATCAATCAATGGGTTCTTCCAGGCCAAGGAGCCGGCTGCTGCACAGTAGTCCACATCTATAAGAGGTAAAAACCTTTCAACTATCCGGTGAGAGGCTTCAAACTACATTCTCAACGTAATATTACGTTGATTATTATATATTAATCATTGCTATTTAGCTATATACAGGGTGTCCCATCTACATGGGCCCATTAAGGAATTACAGCCATATGGTGCGAGCTATCAAAAAATTGAACCGGACCTTTTCTATCATATTTTCGCTCAACTTGAAGGTGGTGGAACCCGTTTTGCATTTTGGTTTATTATTCAATAATGAACCATTGCAATCGCTCTTGAAAAAAAATTTCTAACCCCCCCCCCCCCCTGAAAATTTCATGGTTTACGTTTCAAAGTGTGTAGAATCCAAATCTGCAATAAAATTTGTCCGCCGTACGCACGTTTTCTCCCAAACGGCTGGAGCAGAAAAACTGAAATTTTCTGGAAAAATCCATGTTGGTCCCACAACGCCCCAATTCTTTAGCCAGCTCTCTCACTTAATTTAAAGTGCCCTTTATCGAATGAGCCCCTCCCCAGGTCCGTAGCTCAAACCATTCTCGATGTATGGTCCGATTTATGGTGCCAACATTTGCATCCACATTTACTGCGATTTTTTTTTCGCATCGCAGTAATCTAGTGAATGTGGATACTGGAGTGAACTCCTAAAAGGGTTTATTTGCGATATACGGGTTGAAACATTCTGATATGCATGAAACGCTGCAAGTTCTTTCACTGGGGTTTATTATTCAATTTCATTAATTTGGCTTGCATTCATAATTTGAATTTCTACTAAGCTTTGGGGTGTGCGTCTTTCACAGGTGATAGAGCGATTATTGAATTTCAGGAGATATGCATAGAGCACGTAAATCGGTTCTCAACCAAAATACCTATTTGGATTGATCAGTTGATCATATTTGTGTGCCTCCTGAAATTCGATAATCGCTCTATCACCTGTGAAATACGCACACTCCAAAGCATAGTAGAAATTCAAATCATGAATTCAAGCCAAATGAATGAAATTGAATAATAAACCCCAGTGAAAGAATTTGCAGCGTTTTTTTTATTGCTAAGTAACACTTTTGAAACTTAGTTGTAACTAAGTAACTTTTGTAACTTTGCCTTGCCCTACGAGTGCTAGTTTTAACGTTGTTTCCTCTTGAAATTCGTTGTTTTAAACGTTTTTTAGGGCAAATGATAAATTCGCTATTTTTTTTCTTGAAACTGTTTCGAACGTGTTCTTTTGTGAGAGAAAATGAAATCGGTTGACAAGAACTACTATCCGACATTCGCAATGACGTTTTAGCCATTAAACGACATTCTCACGTAAAATTACTCTGTTATAATTTATCCCAAATCCACATGATGGAAACCACAAATTTCCTTCGTCACAATATTTTAACGAATAACTAATAAAGTGAAAACTGGGTTTGGGGTCATACAGACCCCACAGTGTCAAAATCCGTTGTGGAAATAAGGGTGTCGTTCTCGAGTTAAATTAAAGTCAGAAAGTGTCACGGGTGTTACTGTCCCGAAGGTGTGAATGTTTAAACTAAGTCTTGTCATGAAAAAAAAAAAAAAAAAAAAAAAATCTCTGAATTGATTAAATACTAATAAATAATAATAATAGAAAAATAAATAATTTTTTTTTTAAATGAAACCATAGAGTTATCAAGCTGAAAACTTGACACATTTGAACCATAACCAATGAACATGAGGGTAAAATTTTAAGCTGATTGATGGGGAATTGACGATTTGGTGAGGGCTAGAAGTTCAACTTATGAAAACCCATGTCACACTTACCCCGGTCTACCTTACATGAACTATAAGGAAATTATTTACTCAATTGTTACTGATCAAGTAAATAGGTTTTCTCCTTTCATCTGACAAGAGTCGAGATTTCGGGTACACCAAGATGGAAGGTTCACTTTTCTTCTCGCTCTCAATATTCTACTGGGGAAACAAACTCAAGCTCGGAGAAATCGGGTTCATCCTACAACAAAAAAAAGAAGGGCGGAAAAAAATCCCGATGAAAATGGAATCGCCCACGGGAAGAAGCCGGAAGACTTGAAAAGGTTTTCTTCGAGATAAGATATCTGCGGAAGATCTTTTCTCGAAGGGGGCAAAAGAGGCCCATCTATTTGCGGATGAGCCAGAAAGAAAGTGGGGACTTGAGTTGCGCTATCCTCCGTAGGAGACTTCTATATTCCCGGCAAGTACTAGAGGTTATCTCAGACTATCTCAATATGTCCCACATCTCCTTAGCTTGAAATCCAGACTGTCAACTCGGACCGGCCGTAGAAGGAGATGCCTTGAGCTACCTTCGGACTGTCAAGTAAAACCCTCCGGCATTAACGTTAAAGGGAATATACACAACCATCCCAACTTCGTTAAACGTTTTGACCCGAACTGTATCAACGTTGACTGTACCCGTGCAATCTCTTCTGTTCTTTTTCTGTTCGTTTTGTTTCTTGTTTTTTTACAAAATCGATTGGGACGATGTGTGGAAGCTAGGGATGGGATATCGATATCAAACTGTCGATACTCGATATCTTAGTATCGATATCATAATGACCGATATTATCGACCTATCGATATCCTTTAACCGATATCGATATCAGTAGGTATTTATAACCTGCGGCTTCTAACATAACCTACCTACATCTCCATCAGAGTATTAGTTCTTTGTGATCCCCATTCAACCAACAGACACTACCTATTCAATATTCTCGTTGTTTTCATTTATTTTCTGTATTCCGTTATTTATTTCTCTACTCGTATGTTAGCTGTTCTTTAACTGTCTCTAAAAGTGATTGTGTTCACAACGACGCCGCCCAAACGTAAGTGGTGGGTTTTTTTTTGTTTGCATTGACAGCGAAAAAGCCAAGTGCAAAACATGTGAGCAAGTGAAAAAAACTTCGGGTAACCACATTGAAAAAAGCCATATCAATTTACACTCAAGTAGAGATGGAACCAGCAGTTCCAACAGAAATCGAGAGAAAAAAAAAAAAAGAAAGTGGTGCAAATGCAAGATCTCCGGCGGAACCACCCACTAAACTGCTAAAGCCCACACCCAAACACCATTTTGATTCTGAAACGCTCATAATTGTTTGAGTAGTTCCTTCAAAAGGTACCGATATCGGTATCTCCGATATCAGGAATATCGATATCTCTGGTCCGATATGTTACTGGTATCGATACCAGGGAGCCCGATACCGATATCAGTTGATATCGATACCATGCCTTCGATATCCCATCCCTAGAGGAAGCCACATCTAGGAGGTGGCGGGAATCGGGTGTTACAGCATTCCCATGCAGAGTAAGGCTATCGCCGTATCCATCAGTTTCAACTGCAAACAGATTCCACTCCCTAGAATCTGTCATTTTATAGCGAAATACATTCAAGATAGTACAACACCCCGTGAAATATGCAGTACAGATATCATCTAGCAGCATTTTCTTCGCGGAGGCTTCTATATTTCATTTAAGAAGGATATTCCTTATGAATATTAGTATTATGAGTTATGATATGTTATCTTACTGGATATTATCCAGTAATATAACATAGCATAACTCATAATACTGCCTAATAAATTGCGATTACTACATCACACAACTCACACCCGAATTAAAGAGTAGAATTGAGCATATAAGGTAGAATATCTCGGTGTGTGAATAATTTTTTAAGTTCAAGTAACATCTAATGAACAAAATGGATCGAGGAAAATAGGTATAAAGATTATAATGACAACTTGGGAAAATTGAGAAAACTTACCTCTGCCTGATCGTCCATCACAAACGCCGTTGAAACAGATGAGTTGTGTTATGTTGGTTACCTTTTTGAGATATGCTATGTTGATAAAAACCTCGATTGTCACGCTGGAAAGCGTCGCATTGAATAACTACGACAAGCACAGCGTGTAGGGCGCGGAAATACGAATCCAACGGTATGCATAACTCATTTTCGATTTATGCTATGTTAGAACTTAAACGACGATATAATAATATGCGTTATTGTGATATGACTCTTAATGTATAGAAAAGTGGGCACTGTTGTAGTCTGCCCCCGCTCGCAACCCCATTGCAACCTCCCACACATATTGAAAAATAAATCGATAGTTTTGTAAATGAACCAGTGAGAAGGGCAGGATAGAAACTCAGAAATAAGTATGCAATCGTTATGCTCATGATTAATTAATCTGATCTATTTGTCCAACTGATCTATACTTCGCTAGAAGTATTGATTTAGGCAGGAGTGCCCCCCCCCTTAAGCTTCATGACCCCCCCCCCATGTAAGTTGTAACCCCCCCCCCCCCAATGTAAAAAGTACTGGTGAGGACCCCCTATTTTATCCAAAATTAAAAGAATAGGTATGGGAAAAATTCAAACCTAGTCAACAATATTGTGTGTTTTGACAAAACGTGTATATTTTTTGAGGTTCTTTACGCCTAGGATGCAGTTTATTTTCGAATGTCGTCATGCTGAACACTGTTTCAATCAACTTTACCCCCCCCCCCCCCCAAATTTAAATGACGCAGTCTGCGTCATAGCCCCCCCCCCCCCCTGTGGGCACCCCTGATTTAGGATATTTTCTGTTTTTAAGATGCGAACACACATCGAAAGCGTGGACCTATATCGATAGGAGACATAGATATTTTTCGATATGTGTGGGAGGTTGCAATGGGGTTGCGTGCGGGGACAGACTAGAAAAGTACCGAAAAGTGAAGTACGTAGGTCAGGAGTCTTTGTAGGTTGTCAAAAGCATAGAAAAAAATCGATATTTTCAATCGATACTCTTGTCAATGTTTTTGTGAATCGATTCTTTAAATAAAAAAGGGTAAACACCTTCTTTTTCAATTAATTTTCCTTTGTTCAATTTTTAGTTTGACCATACGACCACCTCTTGAACTTTATTGCTTTTGCTCATTTTACTTTTCGCTCTGCGGTCAATTTTGAAGGGATATCAAAGAAACTTCTAAATAATTCTGGATACTCAAATTTATTATATAAACTTCACCAACATATTCAAACTGTTCATTCTAAGCTGAAAGAGTTTACGCTGTTCGAACGATCGTTTGTTCAACTATCGGCATTCTTGAAATATTCCTCGGAAAAACTTGATTCTGTCCCAAAACTCAAGTGAGCTTTTTAGACAATTTTCAATGAATGAGAAAGACCCAATTGTTCACCACCTCCGATTTTAAACAGAAATTCAAAATCACTCCGAAAATGGAAATATTATCTGAAAATCGTGAAGACAAAATTCTTGCATACAAGTCTGCAAGGCATTAGGACATTTCATGTTTTCCCTCCCTTTCTTCCCTTCCATCTTTAGCAATCTTGTCTTTCTATGAATTACATTTTTTTCAATATAAAGAAAACAAAAATTAAACTGATATTTTCATTTATTATTTACATCCATACATATATAGTCGTGGGTAGTAAAAGAACGGTATGTTATATGTTCTACATGACAGTACATTAACCCCACTAACCATTGATTGCGTAGACAACAGTAAACTATTTTTAATATCAACATATTATGTTGAGAAATCGTTCATGATCTTGGGTAGCATTGATTACCTTGGTAACACTCAACTGTTTTCAAATTTGGAAGCATGAGTGAATACTTCCATATACTTCAAGATTTCGATGTTCCACAATGGCTACGAAAGAGATGAAGGAGACTCAGTTGATTTGCACCTTATTGTTCACGTGCCAAATCATAATAATCATATAGCCAAATTTCAATAATCATATAGGTACCTACCTACCTCACTTCTACGAATCATAATAATCATGTTTCGTAACGTAACGTAACATAACGACAATTTGGTTGTGTGCCATAGCAAAAACATGAAATGTCAAAATTCACCAACATATTCAAACTGTTCATTCTAAGCTGAAAGATTTCTTCATCTCTTGATGTCAAATCATAGACAAATGAATGGAGCCTTTTCTTCCATGATGTGGACAAATTATTGCATACGAGACTACAACACATTGTGACATTTTCATGTCTGTTTTCTCATTTTATTTATTACTAGGCAGATCACAATGCCTAGTTACCAACAGAGGGCTGTAGTTACCAACTTTTGTTTATTGGTATCGCGTGAGCAAGTTTTCGTGACGATTTATTAGTTTATGTGCCAAAAAAAGACATGAAAATGTCAATAAATGGAACAGAAATTTTCAATGTAAATGTTAGTTGACTCCGTTTTTATTGCAGATTTGACCCTGATCAGTTAACTTCACCCAGCTGGGCTGGAGAGAGCGAACCTACTAATTTCCATTTGAAAATGGTTTTAATTTAGAAATTCGGATAGTATATTTCATATGCAGGGTGTCTATATAAGAATGGGTAGATTTCAAGAAGCTGCCTTACATCGCAGCCAGTCTTAATTGAACAAAGATGTTCTTAATTTTTTTTCAAACCTCACTGCTGTTAAACCGTTGAATTGGAACGCATTTTTATTCGCTGATTCGACAAGTGATACTATTCAGCCCTTCTAGCTGTGAGATGACCGATTGTTGGTGTGATCGGTACTACACGTCCATCGGTACTAACAGCGCTTCGCATTGTTATTTTCGGTAACGTTCGTGTACAATTCCAAAGAGCTTCCTTTTTTGCAAGAATAATGTAAAATGTTTCTATTTTTTCTTTTGTTCTTCCAATCCTGGCTGCTGTTACCCACATGCGATAACCCCCATGATGATGATGATCACCATTCGATTGAGAGTACAAAAATGCATTTGATTCCCCCTCTCCATGTCTTAGACGTGCAAATTACATCCAGGGCTGACTGCTTGATGTTCAAGTTTCTATTTGACAGATCTTTATGTGTGCAAACCAACATCTGGAGATTGGAAGATGCATACTTTTCTAAGAGAATAGTCCATTAAGATTGATCACAATTGTCAACAGTTTACTATCAAGGAGAATAACCCGCTCACCCGAAGAAGAAGTTCCGAGCTGTTTCCTCCTCACATGCTGGTTTTTAAATGAGAATGCGAAGTTTTTAATCAAAGTGGGATCCACCGCTATCGTGTATCGTGGATCTTGATGGCTCCTTATTAGGTTTAGTGTGTGGGAGGAGGCGTTGCTTTGTTCTCCAGCCGCCTTGTCACTTCGTCAAGTCGATCATGCAGGTTTGGTTAGGCTAAAAGAAAAATAGAAATTAGTGTTTTACAACAGGAATCTACCACATTCACTGTGAACGTAATTTAGGAATAAAACGTTTGCATAGCTCCACAGTAAACTTGTTTAATACTAGAGAGGCTGTAAAATATGATTAATTACTCTAACCGGGTGATCTTTAGTACTGCCCCCCACTTTCAGAAAGACATAATTTCACTATAATAACTTAGTTTCCTATATTCTGGGTGGTTTTTAGAAACTTCAGGATCTCCTCTTTTATTCCTTGTGATTCAAAACTGTGTTCAGTGCAATCATACCCAAATAAAATCGTTTCGAAAAAATTGGGGGGCAGTACTAAAGAATTTCCCCAGTCAAAAACTTTAGTACTGCCCCCCTAGGCATTTATCAAGAAAAATGATCGATAACAACACTCAGTAACGAAAGAAGAGATTTAATAAATCAAGTTCATGTACTACATGTAGGGGTTGTACAGATTTTTTATATTTTGCAAGAATTCCATGAATGGATCTTTCTCCTTAAGTCGAACGTCCTTCCTCCATAGAAACTCACACAAATATGAATGAAGGTTTTGAACTCCTCCGCCATGTATCTTCCTTTTCATCGACCTCCACGTTGATTCGATGTTCTGTGTGTGCGCCAGGGTATCAGGATCAACAAAATTTACTGAGTGGTTGACGGTCAGATGAGAATAGGGCATAGGAAGACCGATAACATTTCTCTTGTTTCATCCTGTATGGAAAGAGCCCGAGTCGCTTCTCGGCTTTTGAACTCCAGCTTGAATGATGTGTGTGCTTCAATGTGATTCAGGGTATACCGTAGTACCCAAATCAACCTATCAAGACAGTTGAATGATCGGCGGGCTGTAAAATTCGTCAATAAAAAGTGGGGGGCAGTACTAAAGTTTTTGACTGGGGAAATTCTTTAGAACTGCCCCCCACTTTTTTTGGATTCAATAAACCCCATTTTCGCTTAACTTTTACCGAAGCATGATCCAAGGTGATTAAAGTTCGATTTCCGACGTTTCTAAAAACCCCCACCAACTTGGGGAAATGCAATGTTTTAGCAAAGCTACGGTGTTCTGAAAGTGGGGGGCAGTACTAAAGAACACCCCTCTAACCTCCCCAAATCAGCTAGTTCTTGTTAATAGTTGATTAAGAGAGATGTGGAATCCATCTCATCATCAGAGAACGTAAACTGCTTCAAAACTTGATGAACTGAGAGGTTGATGAAATCAGTCTTTAGCGTGAATATGTTGGGAGTTCTGTTTCCTGTAAGAACTCCTTGTTTGACCTAACGTGGACGTTCGGGAGAATCATTTGAAATTTCGCAGGAAGCTGGAGCAGGTATCTTCTATTCAGCTTCCATTGGAACATAGGCTACAGATCCGAGACGCCAATAGCAACTCTATTATTCTCATAACGTTGACGAGGGTTCGGCCTGCTTCTATGGCCGTCAACGTTGATTCGCTAAACAACCAAGGCAGTTAAGCAGATATGCGTAACCACCACTCCTATCTCTCGCTAAAGTTCCTTTACCGACGGTCAGTGCCCTTTCTAAGGATCTCTGTTCGAACGAGGTGCTATCTGGGGGTCTCCCGCCCTTTCTGGCTTCGGAAATTGAATTTTAAACAATAGCTGTCTCGATACCCTGACCAATAATAGCTTGGTTCCGCAGGTGGAAGTGTCGTTGCCTTCATTGAACTGGTTAATGAGTTACAGTCAGTAATTATACACCTAACATCGGAAAAACATTCCATACCTGCAGACAGGGAAAATACACTGCCAAGGAGATGGCACAGCAGCTTCCTCATTACAATCAAAGTGAAAATACAATACAATAAAATTGAAAATAAAGAAATCTTGAGATGAATGATGTTGAGGTAATTGGTCTATCTTCCTAAGGTGGATTTTCAACTGGGGGGAAAAGTTTCCGAAACGCAATCTAACTGGGGTAATTTTGGGCATCTAACCGGGGGAAGGTTTTGGGAGACCCGCGATTGAACTGGGGAATGACGAAATCTGAAAAATTGCTAATATTGAAGAGGTTAATTACTTCATTAAACACATAAAAATAAATGGTGCTGTCATCACAACCTCTGAGCTTTACAATTTACATTATTTTAGTCAAGGTTTGGGTTAGGTTTACTTAAGTTCCTCTCTACAATATCAATGAAAAACTCCTGTTATTCAAAATTGCGAGTTTATTCGTTGTTACAAAACAAAAGAGTTACATATGGTGGTAAACTTAACTAAGGAGTGACTTTGGATGTTTAAGCGTGGGACTGCATATCCTCAGCATACTTTCCATAAGATGGTGCGTAACCACTGAGTGCTAATCGCAAGCATGATGACATACGATCGTCAGTTAGTCGATTGTGATATTTTGACTTGCTTATCTTAATTTCAGAAAATGCAGACTCACACAAGTAGTTGACCTAAACATTGCCGTCAGTTGAAGGGCGATTTGTCTTAGATTTGGATATTTATCTTCATATATAAAACACCAGAAATTTGTATCAGATGCTGTAGCTTTGAGATGTATTTCTGATATAATCTGCACCAATTCATTTTCAACAGAACATGAGTTCATGTTAAACTGACTTGCTACTTCAGTAAATAATTCCTCAATGTTTTTACATGAAAAAGGACAACTCATAAATTATACAAAAATTTTTCTTCGCGAGGTCTACTTAAAAAGCACTCGCGATCGACCGTTTGAGTACCCCTGAGCTAGATACTTATTCTTCGATTTGGGGGTTCCAGACGTCCACTTTGTACGGGGTAGCTACATCCCACAAGTATTTTTTTACGTCACCATGCTCCTGGTACCCGTTCCAACCCTCCACCAAAACATCATAATTTTCACGAACCGCGCTCTTCTGTGCAAGTTGATGGTTCCTAATAAGATTCCCAAGCGATAACGTTCCCAGTTCAATCGCAAGGCCTTTGCCCAGTTCGATTGCCTTTCATAACAGCATCGGCTCCCCGATTCCCCCCGATCGATTACCATCCTTCCAAAAGATTCGTTGTGACATTTTACAGGTTTAAGTAAATGTAATGACTAGGGGTCGGATTCTTAGGTCACCAAAAACTATGTTTAAGCGCCTAAAATATCCAGGTAAAACTCAGAATATGCCCTCAAAAACTCGAAATACGCACTAAAAATTTGACTTTTCGTTTGACGCAAACATTTTTCAAATGCTTACCGGCTTGCAGGTGGTAGGTTACCTGAGACCTTTTATCAAATGCGATTCCAATTTCACAATAAGTGCAGAGCAATTTTCGTCCATCTGAAATGAACACATCACCAAATTTCTAACGCATCAGCGTAACTTGGATGAATCACTTTGACCTGGCCCTTGGCATGACTAGAGTTCAAAATCCTTGTATTTTCGCACTGAAATTGCACAATGTACCACATGAACACTCCAATATTACCTACTTAGCAGTTAGCTCCATAGTCAGAATTCAGATTTACCTAGTAGCTAGCGCTTCAAAACAAACTCAAATCAGCTTGGGGTTGTTGTTATTTCTAAACCTTCTAGTCACGGCTGGCGCCTTGAGTGGATAAGGCGAGGTACCTATATTGAAGTTATGTAGTAGGTAGGTACTCCCGCGCATGATCTCTCACTGTCTGCCATGTAGATGCGATGCTATCCCTTTTTCAATTAAAAAGAGTTATACTGTTACTGAAAACTTTCAGGGATTTTCAGTTCTGGTGTTGTGGTCACACTGAATTTTTTCATAACCTGCTACCACAACCGGAACGCGTAGGGCTGGGCGATATTCGATATTCAAGAGTATCGATATTTCGATATCGTTGGAGGAGTGTCGATATATCGATCAAATTTGACAGTTATGACAGTTTTAATGACTTAAGATCGAAAACACAAAATTCTTGCGTACAAGTCTGCAACGCATTAGGACATTTCATGTCTTTCCCCTCCCTCCTTCTTCCCTTCCATCTTCTAGCAATCTTGTCTTCCTCTGTGAATTACATTTTTTTCAATATAAAGAAAACAAAAATTAAACTCATATTTTTAGCTTCAGTAGCCACTCTGCTGATCAAGACCCTGTACACCTTATTTTTCATCTCCTAAGGAGGCTACCAGCCAAATTTCAGCTTTCCACAGTTGATAGGAAAGAAGTTAGCTTCAGGAGCCACTCAGTTGATCAAAACCCTCTGCACCTTATTGTTCACGTCCTAAGGAGGCTACCAGCCAAATCATAATAATCATATAGCCAAATTTCAGCTATAATCATATAGGTACCTACCTACCTCACTTCTACGAATCATAATAATCATTGAGCATATTTCGTTACGTAACGTAACGTGACATAACGACAATTTGGTTGTGTGCCATAGCAAAGACATGAAATGTCAAAAAGGAAAAAACCTAAAAATATGCGTTTATATGCATTTTTACTCTGGAATATGTCACTAACCCTAAAATATGCGTCCTGGGTTTTCAATTAATGCATTACTTCATCGTTGGAGATGGAGTTTAAGAATCCAATATGAGAAATAAGTGGTAAGAACTCGAGTTACGGTAATTCTCAGTGTGGCAATGTTACGCTTAGTACTTCCGGATCGCATTCCCATTTCTTTTCTCGACCAGGAATGACGGAATGGGCATAACTGATCGTCAGGGTCTCCCTCGTCCATTTTTATTGACCACCCTCCCCGTCCGTTCCCTGCCCATTGGCTCGGGCAGTAAAACCCAGGAAACGAAGCCCATCGATCGGGGTCACTCATCAAGCTGTAGCCGCGGAGATTACCCTGCGGTGAGGGGGGTAGCGAGGTTGAGGCGGTCCCGTTGTACAATCACTTAGGAGTTGGGATACTCGACCTGCTGGGATGCTCAACCTGTTGGGCTAGCGCGATCCCAACCTGCTGCCTCTTCCCGTCTCCTGCCCTCAACAGTTGAAAGGTCGAGCGCCGGGGTCAAGCTTTCTTCAAGACGTGTTTTTCCTCGGTCCTCCTCCGATTTCTTGTTTTCATATTTTTTTACTTCCTCTAACTCGTTTTGCTGTTGTTTCAAATCTGGTCCAGGTACTCAATTGTTTTACCTTTTCAAATACAGCTAGCGGTCAAAGGTACTTCAGGTATCGACCTGAAGGGAAATCCCTTGAACTCCTATTTAGGTACTTTATTGGGGGAAAAAACAATGAATGTACGTATGAAACATGAATCGTCAGTTATCATGTTTACCAGTAAGTTTGTTAGTATGACTATCGCTTCGTGTACAGTAATTTTTGGTTTATTATTCAATAACAAACCATTGTAATCGCTCTTGAAAAAATTTTAACCCCCCTGAAAATTTCATGGTTTACGTTTCAAAGGGTGTAGAATCCAAATCTGCAATAACAATTTTTCCGTCCGCCCGCCGTACGCATGATTTCTCCCAAACGGCTGGAGCAAAAAATCTGAAATTTTCAGGAAAAATTGCCCCAAGTAAAGAAAAAAACGCTCCAATTCTTTAGCCAGCACTCTCACTTAATTTAAAGTGCCCTTTAAGGGTTGTCAAAGTTTTATAAAATCCCTAAAAATCTCAAAAAAAAGTCAAGGCGGCCTAAATTTGGACTCTTTTAGAAAAACTTTCCACGAGGAATCGAATGAGCCCCTCCCCAGGTCCGTAGCTCAAACCATTCCCGATTTATGGTGCCAACATTTGCGTTATTTTGGTTTAATACTGTTTTTGTTCTGATTGCAGTAACCTAGTGATGTGTGAACGTGGATACTGGAACTCCTAAGAGGGTTTATAGCCGATACACGGGTTGAAGTATTCTGATAACCATAAAAAAAACCCTGCAAATTCTTTCACTGGGGTTTATTATTCAATTGGCTTGCGTTCGTGATTTGAATTTCTACTAAGCCTTGGAGTGTGCGTGTTTCACAGGATAGAGCGATTATTGAATTTCAGGAGATATGCATGGAGCACGTAAATCTGTTCTCAACAAAAATACCTATTTGGATTGATCAGTTGGTCATATTTGTGTGCCTCCTGAAATTCAATAATCACCTGTGAAACAGGGACACTCCAAAGCTTAGTAGAAATTCAAATCATGAACGCAAGGCAATTGAATAATAAACCCCAGTGAAAGAATTTGCAGCGTTTTTCCTATGCGGTTTGAGTCTCTGAATTTTGAGATTCCATACCTAAGCTGTTGGCTACAGTTAGCCCAGGAGTGTGAGATGCGAATTCAAAAGTGCGATAGCTATGATGCCTTTTAGTACACCCTTTCAATTGACAACCCTTTAAGGATTGGCTTGCAGGTAACATATGAAGGTTTGATAGGCAATTGAAACGAAGTTAATTAGCTTTAACATAACTCCATTTATCCTCCACATTCATTCTTTTGAAAGTGGGACAATGGAAGAGTGAGTGAATCTCTCCATTATTACATAGCAAACACAATGAACCACCAATAGGATACTTATGGGGTGAGGGTAGAATATGGTTTGGGTTCCTGTGCTAATAGGGAGAAATCATGATAATTTTAATTAGGGTTACTCTTATTGGTTTGCGATTGTATCTTCCACATAGGGGCATAGAAGGTTTTTTGGCTGTGTGGCTGCCCCAAGAATTTTAGAATGTTCCGCAATGAATTCCACCAGGGATTTGAATGTTGGTATATTCGGATTGGAGCGGTTGTTACCTTCAAAAGCACGGGCGGTAGAAGAATCTAACCGTTTCAATCCCAAATGAAGGAACCAGAAATCTCGAGCTATCCGAATTCATCTTTTTCAAAGCGTTAACTGGCTCAACAAAGCTGTTAAGAAATACCTAGTTCAAGGCATTGTTCTGATTCCGTTTGGAGAGTTTTAAAATTCAGTAAGTGGACGCGAGCATTAACTTATCTTCGTATCGATTTACTAATACTTTAAGAATCAGCGCGAAATTTCAAGCGTTTGGAGGAATTGAGGTACAAACGGACTCGGCTGATCCAGCCAAATACGTGATCAGATGTGTATCTTTTTCCACTAGAGTATTTCAAATAAACGAGTGCCTAATCAACTATCTGAACGTGCTGTCAATAAAACACATTTCCTGAACTCCGTTAATTTCAATCGTCCACTTCATTATTTGCATTATCACACAGTCTTGTGAGACTCAACTTGCTAACCTTGTGTAATACATGCAAACACCCAATCGTGTCTTTACCCAACCGTTAAACGAAGCCAAATTTTATGAATCAATAATAAATAAATCAAGCTGTTTAGGGTAATGTTTACTGTGGTATTTGTACCAAAATAAATTCCCGAAATCTTCCAAACAATCATGTAAGGAACCTTGTAAAATTCCTTAAATGAAACTCTCTGCTACCAGAGCCTTTTAATAAAAGACTCGAAAAAATAATAAATCGAAACCTTGGAAATGATAAAGAAAACACAAAATAGGGGAAAATTAACTGTACTTCAAAATAGGAAATGCAAATGAAATAAAAGCTCCTCTCCAGTAGGGATTAAACGAAATTAAAAATATTGAAGAAAGAGAAATAAAAACTGGAAATTGAAAAGATCGAAAATGGAAAAATAATGATAAATCAAACCTGAGTGCACTGACTCTAAAAAGAACACAATAAACGAATTGAAAGCTGAAAAGAGAAAATAAAGAAAACTAGATATTCGCGGTGAACAGATATGGCAGTCGATGACGAGACGAAACGATAATGGGACACATAAATTAGCATAGCCCGGTATAAAAGTTTGAAAAAACCCTATGGCACCAAGGAATTGCGCAATCCCCTTGGCGTTCTGTGGCCTTGTAAGTTGTGATAATATTAAAGAGCGGTCGGTGTCAATCATGACGGTACCCTTAGAAATTACATGGCCTAAAAATCTTACTTTCGTGCAGGCAAACTGCAATTTGTCTGCACTGACTGTTATTTTAGCTATTCGAAATCTCTCCAAGACAGTTTCGTGGGGTTCCGGGTAAAAGTGACCAAGTAACATTTTTTCAAAATGAGTTTTTTTTGTCATTCCGGTACTAAGAAACATTGTCTACTGTGTGTTGTTGCTAAGAACGTTATCTTCAAACTGATGTGCAAGAAATACTTGAAAATAAATTTTACCTGCCTGACCCAAAGAGTTGTATGTGACCAAATGGCATTTGAACTCGACCACAAAACACGAGATGGATTAAATGTACTCTCGCTGGTGCATGTAAATGTTATCAATTGCCATTTGATCTCTTTTACTGTGTAAGATTTGTAAGATTGCATAGTGAGCAGGTGAAAATGACCAATTACAGTGATAGGTAATGGATAACCTTCTCTAACAGAAATAGGTATGTCATTGTTGTTTAGATGCTTGGCAACACGATAAATTAACTAAAAAACTATTCAATCTCATCAATTTCATGTAACTATGCGACTGATTTTCGAAGAATTGAATTGACCAAATGGGTAAAGCTTGAAACTCCAGGCAGGTAAAAATGATCAAATAGAGTTTTCCGAATAAACAGCTCTTATTTATTCTGAAGTGAATTTTGAAGCACGATAACATAGGCGGGCACTAGCTAACTACCTAAAGGATAAAGAAAAATCGAAACATAGTCGGATGAGACATCACACAACCAGTGTTCGTAAGAAGAAAATAGGTGAAACTTAAGATCGCTCCCCTGTAAAATTTTGCACTTTTACTCGGAACCCCACGATGTACATGTTTATAATGCGTATTAATATCTGGTGAGTAAACCAAAACATCGTCCAAGAACCATATTACACAAGTACCATGTAAATCACCCAATATGGTATGCATAAGTTCTGAAAGTATGTTACTGCCTGTGGCCAGACCAAAAGGTAGATATTTATATTTATAATTAGCAAACGGTGTAGTAAAAGACACAAGATGTTGGCTTTCAGGAGTTATAGGTATTTGGTTGTATGCAGAGTTCATATCAAACAAGGTGTAGTATTTTGCCTTCTTTAAATGGCAAGTAAACTAGGAATAGTTGGTATTGGGTATGAAAGTATTCTATTTGTTTATTCGACGGTCTGAAATCACATACTAGACGGAAACGGGTTTCCTCTGTTGGTGATTGTTTTGGTTTAGGTACCAAAAAACAAGACGCAGTTGGCGTACCACGGAATGGTGTGATAATGTCCTGTCTTATTAATTTAGCAATTTCATCCTTCATTATTGGTAGTAATGCAGGATTTATGTGGTAGGGGCATCGTGCTTTGTGTTAGAAAAACATGTTTTCTGGCACAACAAGATAATCTAGGATGGGCAATGGAATTGTGCCTTGAAGCACTCGCATAAACTATTGACTTTGTAAATAGTAGATCTTCCCACAGGTGATAGAAGAACGTAGGTAGCTTTTGGAATCCGGGGAGAAACAACAATTTCTCCTGTAGTATTTTCAGTTGGAGCCATCGTATTACGTATCATCACATTACTACTGACGTAATAGGCAAAGTTCTTCTGGACGTGAGCCTCATATCGTAAATACCTCATTTGCAGGCACGCAACTCTTCTTCAAGAGAGCGCAGTCACGACCGCGAAAATGATACGGGCTGTTATTCTTGATGCGTTCTGACATCCGCCCATAAGTCAGCTCAATAAAACCCATTCCGTTAATTTAATAGCGATTTCCCACCTGCATTGCTGATATAATCGTTTTATATAATAGGCAACTATTGATTAGGGAGTGGTAAGGACTCCTAGGGGCCCCAGTGTTAATGGAGGGATCGTGATAAGGAGGGCCGCTGCCGATGTGATTTAGGAAACCGCCCGCTCGAGAAACAAAATATCCCTCTCGCATTTTCGCGACACGATTCCCTGAGATCTCCCAAACCTGCGTAGGCACCATCGCTGCCTCTTCTTTGATAATTACGCTTTCTATTGCCTGAGCGCTTTCTTGACTTTGTGGCAACAACCTTTCCTTCTCCACCTCTTCATTCCAGTATTTACACAATGATAATCTCATCGAAATGTTTATTTGCGTAAACGTGTTGCCCTTTTTTTGCGATAAACGAATGTTTATTTACGTAAATGAGATTGCAAACGATGGGAAGAAGCTACGAAGCTTTTTCAATAACTGACAGTTATCTCAAAGACCTCACAATGCAGCATTCTCTATACAATGAGTCAATACAAGCATTCAAGGAACAGGCTTGGAAAACACGTAACCTACTATCTAGAATGGCTATTTCTAATCTTTATTTTACTGTGATTCCGTTGAAGTATCAACTTCTTGTTGTACATTGAATGAACCACCGAAAAATCAATAATTGAAAAGATCATGACCGCTACAACTATCTTCAGGAATACGGAGAAAGGAGAGCAAAAATGTGAAATAATATTATGATGGATGGTGATTCTTTGGGAAGACAGTTTTTCTGAGTGGATTATCATATGGTAAATGCCTTAAAGACATCAGCAACGCAAATCTTCTCAAATCAATTTCACGGGTGGAGTGGTAATACAGTTTCAGATAATTTGGTATTGCACAGCATCTTGAGGAACTATCTTTTACAGTTTAGTGAGGAACTATGATACGCCCTGGTTTGAGTTTATAACTATGTTTGGTTTCGAGAACTAATTAGTTGTTGCAACACCTGGGTTCTCAACTTTCCCAACAATTCTCTTTGAATTTGACGGATTCAGGTGTCCAACTTAATAGGCTTGCTTGATCTTCATATGAGTGGTGTCTCTCATCGGCAATCTACAGCAGCGAGTCACTTACTCATTCACCCTATGCATGGGATTGTGAACTTGAACCAATAATTGTTAATATTTCTGGAAAAATTCTTAACTCAAACTATTTTCTTTATAAGTACTGTGTAAACTGAGCAGTCATGTTCGTTCCCAAAACGCTAACCTGCGTTTCAGCTACAAAATCGATCCTGCTAAATCGAAATTTCGTCAAATATGGCAAATCCCAAATTGTTAGAAACTGTTTTTGATGGAGAGGTTTGCGTTTCGGAAAAGTACTAGCTTGCAGTGACCAAGCGTGAAAGGGCATAGACCGCATTGCAAGGGGGATTGTGTACCCGGCCACTTTCACTGTTTTCGTTTCGGAAATCGTGTTTGTTCTTTAAAAGGATGAGTGGTGCGTCCAACGTTTATGTAAATAAAAGATGCTCGAGAGCAGCACTTTGAGGATGATGGGCCAGGACAAGAGGGCAATTACGGACACCGGTGGTTATCTGTGGATGACCCAAAATTTTGAGAGAGACAAATCTGTCGTGGAGACCAAGAACAATAGCGGCAAAAGGACAACCAGGTTCGTTCTACGGGAGAAATCGGACGACTGGTTGTACATCGATGAATCTGGAATCCCTGAATTCCTAACCCTTGAACGACTGAATATGTAAACGAACTGAAAAGAACTTGAAAGATAGAAGAAATAATTTAAATTCTGGGTTTCACAGTAACACTACACCAACAGATATCAACCTACACCTACCCTCATCCAACAAGGGCTAATATAGATTTTCCAGGAGATCTTTTATACAGGGTGTCACTTGATGAACGAACCACCCTTTCTATTTCCGTTATTTGTGGAACTATAAAAAAACTTGTTGAAGCTAACTCCCTTATTTTTGGCAAGAAATTCAAATATCACACTTTCGCGCGTTGCGCATGTGCGCAAATGCCCGAAACCCGCAATAACTTTGTTATTTTAAATGGGAACCCAATTTTTTATTGCAAATTCGGATTTTACCAAGATTTCATGAAAATTTGACCCCTCAACCAATTATTTTTGATTGCGCGCAACCGGTTCAGTGAGCACGCAAAGTTGCGCAACCCAAAATTGTCAAATAGTGGATGATGGTGAACTCTAAAGTGTGGCACACGAATTTTCATTGTTTTTCAACGCCGATTCACGTGATGCTATTATTACGTTATTTTCTTGACTAGACTAAATTTTACCGGAAGAATGACCGAAATTTGTTTATTTTGTGTGAAAAATCGTCATTTATGCCGACTTTCAACTCTCAAATTAAGATGATTTTTCACTTGATCAATGAAGAAGGTTTTAATCACCTATTTTTACATTTGGCAAAAAGACCTCGAAAATTAATCCCCGTAAAAATCTGAAAACAGGAGCCTAAAATAAAAACGCTGCAAATTCTTTCTCTGGGGTTTATTATTCAATAGGCTTGCGTTCATGATTTTAATTTATACTAAGCTTTGGAGTGTGCATGTTTCACAGGTGATGGAGCGATTATTGAATTTCAGGAGGCACACAAATATCAACTGATCAATCCAAATAGGTATTTTGGTTGAGAACAGATTTACGTGCTCTTAGCATATCTCCTGAAATTCAATAATCGCTCCATCACCTGTGAAACATGCACACTCCAAAGCTTAGTATGAATTAAAATCATGAACGCAAGCCAATTGAATAATAAACCCCCGTGGAAGAATTTGCAGCGTTTTTTATGGTTATCAGAATTCTTCAACCCGTGTATCGGCTACAAAGCCTTTTAGGAGTTCCCTCCAGTATCCACATTACTACATCACTAGGTTACTGATATCAAAACGAAAACAATAATAAACCAAAATAACGCGAATGTTGGCACCATAAATCGGGCCATAGATCGGGAATGGTTTGACCTACGGACCTGGGGAGGGGCTCATTCGATTCCTCGTGGAGTGTTTTTCAAAAAGAGCACAAATTTAGGCCGCTTCGACTTTTTTTTTGAGGTTTTTAGAGATTTTACAAAACTTTGACAACCCTTAAAGGGCACTTTAAATTAAGTGAGAGAGCCGGCTAAAGAATTGGGGCGTTGTGGGACCAACATTGATTTTTCCTGAAAATTTCAGATTTTTTGCTTCAACCGTTTGGGAGAAATCGTACGTACGGCGTACGGCGGACGGACGGAAAATTTTTTATTGCAGATTCGGATTCTACACCCTTTGAAACGTAAACCATGAAATTTTCAGGGGGGTTAGATTTTTTTTTTTTTTTTTTTTTCAAGAGCGATTACAATGGTTTATTATTGAATAATAAACCAATAGCTATGATCGCATTGAATAATGATTACTAATTTTCGAAAGCTTTTAAATGAGTAAAACACTGAATTATTGAATTACTGTATAGTGAAAATACTATACAAAAAGTCCAGTTAATTTTTTGACATCTCGCACCGTATGTCTGTAATTCCTTAATGGGACCGTATAGATGAGACACCCTGTATGACAACTTACAAACATTATTCCGAACATTTCTAAGTAGTTTTAATAACTACACCAAATTTGTAAAAGAAAAGCACGAATGCTAACGCTTTATTTCGTTGTTATAGAAGTGTCGAGAGGTTCCTGGTGTCACCAGTGTCTGGATTTTACTCAACTTTGCATCATTTTGCCGTGTACTCGGATCTAATTTTTCATGTAGACAATTCTCTACACTTTTCAGTTTCATTCAGAAACATACACTTGCCTTACCCGATAACAAGGGCCGAACTTGAGTCTGTCTCACGAGGGCTTAACTAGCTGCACACTAGCGGCTCGGAAACCAAGTGAAAGGACCTTCACACACAACCTCATTCGTGGGATTACGTTGATTTTACCTCCAAGGCGATATTAGCAATCAAACAACCCTCCCTCCCCCCTCCTGTACGCCCTTTCCTACCCTCCCTTTCGCCCAAGTTAACTCGAGTCTTTTTCGCTTCATATTAATCGGGAGCTATTAGGAATCTGTCAGTGGAACAACGTCGGGAGAGTAATCGGCGAGGCCCGTCCCGCCCTTCGTTTCGAATTCGACTGTGAAAGGAGTCAAAACATACTTAGTCACTCCCCTTGATTAATAAACCACGGGCTTTTTTATAACTGCGGATAATTTTTTCCCCCCGAGGAGTTCTATGTATAACATAAACAAAATATCCTCGCTTGGAAACGAGGATCTCTATTCATTTCAAGGTTCATTTCCATTAATTTGATCCGAACCCCGATTTGTGTTGACATTTCGAAAGGCCAATATTTGTTCAATATAACAGTTTCAAAGTCGTTCCCGTAAATTTCAGCTTTATTCAAATTGGTTCCAACACTTTCCACAGAAACGTTCATGTTCAAGTCTGCGGGGGATTTGGATGATTAAAGTTAGTCAAGTAAACTATATCAACGAGTTTGTGAATGTGTTGCTTAACCATAGGTAATTGTTTCATTTTTATATTAGAAGAGACTGTAAATTGTAACCTCATGGGAAGGATAGTGTTATTTCTCTCTTCCGTTTCTGGCGAATTCCTTGAGCATAAACCTGATGCCCTTACAGCTTAAACTATATCAACTTACATTGTAACCTCGTGGGAGGATAGTGTTTCTTTCTCTTCCGTTATCGCCAAGACCCTTGAGCATAAACCTGATTTACAGCTTGAGGTGTTTTTTTTAAATTATTATTATAACTTTCAGTACCTAATACAATTACTTTATAGTTTGGAGAACAGTGATTTAAAATTACGAAGTACAATGACACATGTATGAGGGTTGTTGTCCATTGGAACCAGTCTCTTATGTAACGTAGTAACGTAATAATAATATTAATAGATGATCAAATGCCTGTGCAATTATAACAGTATAGTTTTAACAATATATAACAATAATAAATAAGTTAAGGGTATCATTTAAAGGTATTATTCACTGTTGAACTGTTCCAATAAGTCCACTGTTCTTTTTCTCTTGAGACGCCTGGTGCCATGGTGCCTGGTGCCATTTGTTCCCATAACGTAAGGATTCTTACAAAAGCAGGCGAATGGTGAGTATTGATGGCGTTATTTATATTTGTCATAACAGTTCGTATTGTATTTTCCACAGTTGGAATATCAAGGTCACTATGATTTACGGTATTTCTGATGTACCAGGGAGCATTGCATATCATACGTAGTGCCTTATTTTGTTGAGTTTGTACTCGCTTTATTTGGGTCTTGCTTGCTAATCCCCATATAGAGCAGCCATATAGCCATATGGGGCGAATCATTGTGTAACAAACGTTTGTAGTCATGAAAGAGCCGATGTGCGCCCGATTAGTGGGTACATGGAGCGAAGTCTATTGACGATTTGTCCTATAATAATATTTGTCCTATAATGATAATATTTAGCCGTTGGTCCAGGTAGACTCCGAGAATTTTACTTTATCAACCTGGGGTATTCTTTGGTTGTGCATCATCAAGGATTTATTTCGTAGTTGGTCTTGAGGGTGAAGGATGTAGTGCATGATTTTTCCGCATTTATTGAAATTCTCCATTGTTTAGTCCAGTGTTGGATTTGCTCAAGATGGAGCTGTAAGTTGTCGCATGCAACGGTGCCTAGTGCGTCACGGGAAAGGATTGAGTGATCATCAGCAAACATGGCTGACGTGGAGCTTTGTGACGTTGGTATGTCGCTCACATAGATAAGGTAAAGTATGGGACCCCATACACTCCCTTGGGGTACCTTGGGGAAGCTTCTACTCCTTTGGTTGGGGATTGTGCGTTGTCACATTCGACATGAAACGACGTAGTAGAGTATCCATTGGAAGTTGCAGGCATATCGCCAAGACCCTTGGAAAGAGCAACTGGCCCATTCCATCACCTATTATAAGGAATATTATATTGATCAGAACCCCGATTTGTGTTGACATTTCGAAATTTATGGCTGTAAGAAGGAAATGTGGACAGACAGATCGATAGATAGACAGGCAGACCGACAGACACGGAACCAGTTCAGTAGGCTATGAAACGCAAAATGCTAGTGAAAATTTTGAATTCGGATAACCAAAATTTGTTGACTCCCGAAAGTGAACACAAGGCTTCCACTGCTTCTTAGACTCGGAGGCAAAAATCGGATACGTTCACCACTGTTTTACTATATTTAAACTATTGAATAATAATAAATATAAGGTGTGGTACAATCGGAATATGTATGTAGGCATCACAAGCCTGTCCATTGTGTACATAGATTTTTTCCCACAGTTTATTTTTGAGTTTGCAATTTTTATAACACCTGTTGACAACGTGTAGTCAGTCAGTCAGTCAGTGTGTGTAAAAAGTACCGAACAAGAAAAAAAAGTTTTAAAAATATAATTTGAAATTTAAATCCAGAAATCTTTGAAATTAATTATTTGGAGTCAGATAGCGATAACAACCCCCAATATGTACAAACATATTTACGAAAGTTTGTTATTGTTGATCTATTTCTTATATCTGATAAGTATATATCATCTACCGGTCATTCCTTCAAGTCGGAACCCTCTAATGCATAAACATCAGGGCGGATCCTCGAGGAGCGCCGAAGTAACGGAAGCAGCTTGTCAATTACCTCCACAACACGAGCAGCATCGCACATAACACGGACGGGGCGATCTGCTTTACACGCGGCCGGAGGGTGTTTTTCACGGGCCGCCTACTCTTGTAGTTCTTGGACGTTATTATCCAGACATCTAACGTCCGTTCCTATTAGATACATGATGGGTGAGAGGGTTAAGGGGACGTGGAATGAAAACCTGAGGAGGAGAGAGAAAAAGTAGCCGCTTAAACTAACAGCATCATCCTCTACTACCTGCCGATGTTTAACAGTACTCGAAATGCGGTTTGTTTTTCTCGTACATGTAGATAAGATTGAGGTACTTGAGTGCATTCACTGCTGATTGCGCTGGTAAAAAAGAATGAATTTCAATACCCAAAACAAGAATTTATAGATGACAAAACATATTTATATAGCAGAACATACCTGTAAAGAAGAAATCAAAAACACTTGAATGTTCGAGTAGGGAAGATTTCTCCGACCATCTTCGGATCTGAACATCGACTGACTAGAATCAACAACAGGTAAAGATGGGGATCGCAATGAGCGATAGAGATAATAATCATAAGAAGGGATAACAACCATTGGGGTACATTAAAGACAGGAATTAAGATCACAATGGCGGCAACAAGATAGCTCCCGCTTGTAGCGATCTGGAGTTTGATGAGGTCGAATTTCACAAGCTGATTTCAAGATGCTTACTGCATCTTACAAAATGGAGAAGTTGATGTATTGTTAAAGCATGAAGACATAGTCCGATTTATCAAGGCAGGGAGCATACAGTGGCTGGGGCATGTTGACCGCATGCCAAGGGGGGCCTGACCGAAATGCTGCTGCGGTGACCGGCTTTCAAGGGTTAATGAGATTGTTGCCTTGGGGTGCTGCTTAATCAGCAGCTTTCCTTTTCACGCCACATTATTGGTGCAGCTGGTAGAGCAATGAGGGCCCTGCGCTTCGTTAAGCGGAATACTCGAGAGTTCAATGACATCCTGGCCATCACTGTTCTGTATAAGGCACTGGTCCTGCCACTATTGGAGTATCCCTCTCCCATATGGTCGCCATCATACGCAGTCCACAAGCATACTCTGGAACGGGTCCAGCATAAATTTCTTCGGTATATTGCCTTTAAGCTTGGAATCCCTCAGGATGAAGTTGATTATGCTGCCCTGATGGACGTGTGTCACCTTCTACCCTTCGAGAGCCTACGAAATGTGCAGACCTGGTATTTTTGCACGAGCTGTTGAATGGAGCAACAGTCTCGCCAGCACTACTCGGAGCGATAGGCCTCCTTGTGTCTCGTCGTAAATGGTTTTTTCTGGCCTAAACTTGAATTTTCCTCAACCTTCTACTTTTTAAACAATTTTCAATGTTGAATTATCACCATACCTTCTACTAGAAAATGGATGAGCTCTATGGTAAAAACATTTGCATTTCATCAGCTTTCTATCGTTCTTAAATTTCTATTTTGATGCTATTTTTGACAAAGAAATTGGTGTTTGAACGTGGAAAACGTGAATTTTTAAAGCGAAACCAGTATTTTGGCAAAAGATAATGCCTCAGGTGTTGGATGAAATGGAAGGGAGGAGGGTGATATAACTACGTAATTTTGCTTCCGAGTCTACCAAGGTAGCGGAAGCATTGTTTTCACTTTCGGAATGTGAAAATTTTTTTGTCTCCAAAATCAAAAATTCCACTCGCATTTTGCGTTTTAGACCTTTCTGAACAATTTTGGTTCCGTGTCTGTCTGTGTGTCTGTCGTCTGTCAGCAAATCCTTGTTACGGGCAAAACTACACGAAGTTATAGTCCGATTTTGATGAAATTTTCAGGGATTGTGTGGGTTGGGGTGTAGATGGTCTCCTATAGGTTTCATGACCCCCGGATCAATAGTAGTCTCTGCGCATGCGCAAACGAAATCCTTGTTACGCGCATAACTCCGGGAGTTCTTGACCGATTTCGATGAAATTTTGATTGTTCGGTTTGATGTATAGATGGTCCCCTATAAGTTTCATAACCTCCGGATTAATAGTAGTCTCTGCGCATGCGCAAACGAAATCCTTGTTACGCGCATAACTCCGGGAGTTCTTGACCAATTTCGATGACATTTTCAGGGATTGTTCGGTTTGATGTGGAGATCGTCCCCTATGAGTTTCATGACCTCTGGGTCAATAGTAGCCTCTGCGCATGCGCAAACGTGAAATCCTTGCCACAAGCATAACTTCGGTAGTTCTTGACCGATTTCGATGAAATTTTCAGGGATTGTTCGGTTTGATGTGTAGATGATCTATACAGTCATGTTATGGATACCAGGAAGCTATGTATGTGCCACACCCACCTGGCAGACGTTTTTTTTTGCTGAATCCAGTTAACGCATTTCTAAAACTGACTGAAATTAATATATATATATATGTATATAAGCTGTTATTGTAATACCCCACCAATCTTACCAATTCAACAATCAACTTGATTCCTGACTGACCCTTGAAGTGTACCGTTGTCTGTTGGAAGAGACTGCTTTCATACGCCATGACTCTGGAGCCGTAAAGTTGAGCCAAGCACCTCTTCCTCCTCAATGAAAACGGAGAAAGAAGGGAATCAATTCAACTAATTGAGGTCGCCGAGAGATAACGCGCATCCCGCGGCAGATTCTAGACGGGAAATGCCCTCGATGTATTGCGGTTATGGACGGGACGATACCACCGATATATCGGAGTATCGATACCGATATTTGTATCGATATTTTTTTATTTGAGTTGGTGGGGCATGGATTGACCATTTTTCTTATCGAACAGGTTGTTGGAGCTCTTCAAAA
Source organism: Creontiades dilutus (assembly GCA_031894815.1). Classification (NCBI taxonomy): domain Eukaryota; kingdom Metazoa; phylum Arthropoda; class Insecta; order Hemiptera; family Miridae; genus Creontiades; species Creontiades dilutus. The sequence goes on from JAVIWC010000678.1 coordinate 63,995, forward strand.
AATCTTTATCGTCATGGATTTCGATAGTTGTACGTTTCGCCCATGCAACGTGGGCTTCTTCAGCATGTATTTTCTTAGTTTTATCTCTTTTAGTATTTGACATTCTTCGAATTCATTAGAATCGTCGTCAACATCATCAAGATCATCTTTTTCTGCTTGCTGATGGCTTTGCATATCTTATTTTCGTTAATTGCACTGTCCACCAGGTGTATCAGTTGATATGTTAATTGGTTGACTTTGTTCAGTTTTATGATAATTTGCCTTTGAATGTCAATTTTGAAAAAATCAATGGGAGGTGAACACGTTTTTTGGGAGAGGATCCAGATCGAAGAATGTCAAATACTAAAGAGATAAAACTAAGAAAATACATGCTGAAGAAGCCCACGTTGCATGGGCGAAACGTACAACTATCGAAATCCATGTTGATATTTTTTTAGCGATGCACGATACCGATATTTGGATATTGATACTTTTCCTCTAAAATATCGGAGGTTTTCTGTCGGTATCGGAACTTTTTCAACGAAGTAAAGTACCAGTTAGGTACTGTATACATCAAGAACAAAAATTAACAACAATGACATTCATCTCACTCCCTTCTTGTGATCACCCAGGTTATGTGGTCGATTGAAACAAATACCCATCGATACCTCCTATATCGATCATCCTATAGCTTCTACAACCTGCTGCCTGGGTACCTTTCTTCTTTCGTCCCTTTGTTTATCGGAATCTTTCCTCAAGACGATTTATTTTTCACGTTCCACCCTTATTCTTTACATCACTTCACACAATGCCTCCAAAGAGTAGTGTTTGGAAATATTTCCGCAAAAACGACCAAAAGGAAGTCACTTGCAACCAATATTAAAAAGTTCGTTTTGTAAAAATTCAATTTTCATTCAAGTAAAAAAATATTGTTTTTCAGTAACTGGTTTATTACTTGAGCCTTTCCATCTGCATTAGTAAGAAAATGTGTTTTTTTAACCCTTTAACGGGCAGACCCCACAGTTTCAGGGGTTGCGCGCTCTTAGAGTGGATAACTCGCGGCCGAAAAAATCGATTGAAGTGACAAATGTTCATAAAATTTTGCGTAGAATCCGAATGGTCAATAAAAATGGGGGTTCCCATATGAAATAACGAAGTCGTTGCGCAAATCTTGCAACGCGCGAAATTGTAATATTTGAATTCCTTGTTAAAAATTAGTGAAGTTATTATTTGAAAATGTTTCTTTTTAGGCTCGGAAATTGTGGAGATAACTGCCATTAAATTTGGCCACCCTGTATAGGTGTATAAAATTATACATTTCGGACGTTTTCAGGCTACATAAAAGGGAGAAAAATACTAGGGAATTATGTGCCCTGGAGGTAACTTCACCCGCTTCCCGGTAAATTCTTATGGGAAAGGGCCCTTTGAAGAAACACCGAGAAACGGGCAGAGTAACCTCCAGGTTACTGATTCAAAATCAAGATATACGTCCTGAATTTCAAGTAATCCGTCAACATTATGGCATAAATCTAAAGTATAGTATCGTATCGATACTTCTTTCGATATATATATAGCTGAAAACTATCGATACCTGCGATACCACCGATATTTTAACCCTTTAACGGGCGACGGTACCTCCAGGTTACGTGATTTTCTGAAAATTTCTGAAGTAAGGATATTAGCCACCCCAACTTATTTGGGGTTCTAGAGCTTTCGTTTGTTCCTAAGCTTCATCAATTCCGAGTGGTTTCAGTTTTGACGCCACTCCAATCGGTGAAATGTGTAACTGTTTGTGGCAGGTGACCCATTTAGAGGTGTGTAAACCCAGGTCACCTGAAGGAGTAGACGACCTGCAGGTCACTCAGTCCAAAGACAAGGTCAGTGGGAGAAGTTCACCAGCTCACTCCGTGGATGAATGCACTACCTGCAGTTCACTTTGCGAATGAATGGGACCTGCAGTTCGCCGTGTCCATTCTGAGAGTCACCACCACTACTGCTAACTTGTGACTTTACCGTCAACCTCTATTATCTTCGTCAACCGTCAGAATTCGGTAAATGACAGTCATCTACTCTTCTCTTTTCCTACTCCCTAGTAATTTTTCGAGTCCTCATGTTATTTTCATATAAATACCTACTTATTAAATATAATCGACTCTGTGATGAGTATAGTATCGACCAGTATAGTTTAGTACATAGTATTTAGTATAGTATTGGTATTGACTCAGCAGTGAGGGGAGTCCTTCGTTGACTAGAAAGAAACCCGAGCTAATGGCGGATGGGTGAAATGCAGGTCACTTTGTAAAGAACAGTTCGGCAGGTCTCCGAGTAGTTGAAACATCGGCCGCAGGAGTCATGCTTTCAAGAACGTTTGCGACCTGCAGGTCTTGAACTTGCCTTGCCAAGAGAAGTGCGCGACCGTCCGAGTAGTTTGAACGTTGGCCGCAGGGAGTCATGCTGTGATGAACGTCTTGTGATGAACTGCAGGTCCTCCCTTCGCAGGTCATTTAAGACAAGTTCACTTGAAAGAGAAGTTCTTTGAGACAAGGTCACTCACTCACTACCCACCTCTAAGGTGACCCATTGAGTACTGAGACTCCACAACCTCAGCATGTCGGCGAGTTTGGCGATTCCTTTTGGTTATTTACACCATTGTTTTCAAGCCTTCAATTTTTTCTCGTGTTCTTTAGGTTCTATACTTTAGATTTATGCCATAATGTTGACGGATTACTTGAAATTCAGGACGTATATCTTGATTTTGAATCAGTAACCTGGAGGTTACTCTGCCCGTTTCTCGGTGTTTCTTCAAAGGGCCCTTTCCCATAAGAATTTACCGGGACGCGGGTGAAGTTACCTCCAGGGCACGTAATATCAATATTGGAGAGTATCGAGTATCGGTACGTTATTTTAAATATCGTATCGAAAGAAGTATCGATACTTTCAAGTATCGTCCTGTCCCTAATTGCGGTTGGATTTGTGAAACAATGTCACTGAACAGAGAATAACCCCAGTGATGCACGGTGTCTCAAAACCCCAGTTTCCTCGAAGTAATGAAGAGGGCAGCTGACTTAATGCGGAATCCGCACTGGTGGGTAATTAATAATTCTCTGGAGGAGCCTTGAGCGTGTGTGTGCTCCTACATTTGCAGTGTCCGACAGCACTGAACGTCGGAAACTTGTATGAGAAAGGCGCACCTTTCGTTAACGTTCGTGATCTATGACGCTTATATTTATGGAAGGCCGAAACGGGCCGTATCGTTATGGAATATTAATAAGATGGATGCGGATGCTTTTTTTTCTAGTTCCTCCCTAACTTTGAAAGCTACGGGATTGGTTACATGGGACGGGTATTTTCTGTACAGAGGTTTCTAGTTAGGTAAACACAATAATTTAAATTAACAAATACGACCTCTTATGAAGGAAAATAAGATTCAAACGGGCGTGACCAGACTAGCAAGTGAAGTCTTTCGCAATAACTATCTATAGTGCCCTCATCGTACTATGAGCCCTAATAAGACTTCGCCTTGCCGCAATTTCGGTTCATTATTTTCATATCAACTAACGACCGAACAAAAATTGTAGCTCTCCCTCAAAATTATTTGTTTTCCATTTCCAATTACCCTAATTTAAAAAACGCTGCAAATTCTTTCACTGGGGTTTATTATTCGATTGGCTTGCGTTCATGATTTGAATCTCTACTAAGCTTCGGAGTGTGCGTGTTTTACAAGTGATAGAGCGATCATTGAATTTCAGGAGGCACACAAATATGATCAACTGATCAATCCAAATAGGTATTTTGGTTGAGAACAGATTTACGTGCTCTATGCATATCTCCTGAAATTCAATATTTATCGCTCTAGTGATGCCGATAGCGTCGGGTTGTAGTGAATGTGGATACTGGAGTGATAGCCGATGTGGATATGCATAGAGCACGTAAATCTGTTCTCTGATAATACATAGGTAAATATTGTTCAAAATTACCTATTTGGATTTATAGCACGTAAATCGGTTGTTGATCATATTTGTGTGCCTCCTGAAATTCAATAATCGCTCTATCACCGGTGAAACACGCAAACTCCAAAGCTTAGTATAAATTCAAATCATGAACGCAAGCCAATTGAATAATAAACCCCAGTGAAAGAATTTGCAGCGTTTTTTTCATGGTTATCAGAATACTTCAACCCGCGTATCGGCTATAAACCCTTTTAGGAGTTCACTGCAGTATCCACGTTCACTACATCACTAGGTTACTGTAATCAAAACAAAAACAATAATAAACCAAAAAAACGCAAATGTTGGCTCCATAAATCGGGCCATACATCGGGAATGGTTTGAGCTACAGACCTGGGAAGAGGCTCATTCGATTCCTCATGGAAAGTTCTTCAAAAAAATTCCAAATTTAGGCCGCCATGACTTTTTTTTGAGGTTTTTAGGGATTTTACAAAACTTTGACAACCCTTAAAGTGATTTTGGATTCTACACCCTTTGTAACGTAAACCATGAAATTTTCATTGGGGGTTAAACATTTTTTTTTTTTTTTTTCAAGAGCGAATGCAATGGTTTATTATTGAATAATAAACCAAAAAGTGCAAATTCTGACGCAAAGGTTTATTTTTCTGTTTCAGGTAACCCTTCTCTGCGGATCACTGGACTACCAGAGCTGGTCTGTACAGCCACAGATAATGCTAGGTATGAAAATGATTAATGATAAAGAAAGAAATAAAAACCACGAATAGAACAACCTAAATTTAACGCAATAGGAAAAAAAACTGACAAAAATAGTTTTTCAGCTTGTTGTTTTCGACTAGCTTCTTTTATCTTCTTTTCGGATTTTATTCTCTTTTCTTGTGATATTTTTGTGATCTTCGAAAGAATTAAAAGTCATTGGAGGAGACTCCAACAAAGTTTGAAAACCTTTTCAAAAATCATATTAAATTTCAGCGAACCTGGGAACATAGAAATCCTTGCATTATTCGACTTGGCGCGAAAAATCAAATTGTAACCCCTAGGAGGGGGTGATTAAGGGAAGAAGAGGTGTCTAACAGACTCTTGGAAGTTCACATTCGATCTCATGAACCCAGAAAACGTAGAAATCTGTACCCCACTCGACTTGGCGTTAGACCTCAAATTTCAACCCCTAGGAGGGGGTGATTGAGGGGGAGGTAGTTACCCCAAGTACTCCTTGTCTGAAGTTAAAAAAATGTAGAAATTCACTTAAAAAGATCGTAATTCATCTCAATCTCATGACTCAAAAAGAAGGTTCTGACATCAATTTAAGGGCAGTTTTCTGGCCATAGCTCAAAATTTTGGGGGTCAGGGGATTTTTTGGACCTTGGATTCTAATTCAGCATCAAAAAATACACAGGAATACCCTAGTCTACTTTGCGGATCTTGCATTTTTCTGTGGGGCTGTGTTATTCAAAGGCTAATTATGATCGGAGATCTTCCTACAGATTTTAACAAAACATCTAAGGTTTATAACAAAGAATCACAAATTTTGTAGGATAAATCGACGTTTATATCGGTTTAAATTTCATTCGGTACTGTTAAAGTGAACCCAAGGAAGATACAGGGTGTCCCGCACTTAGTGTAAAAAAAAAATTGGGTGAAACTACATGGAAAATGGAGTAAATCGCCGCCAACCGCGATTTTTTTCTCAACCCGTTGCTGAGATATGCTATTTTTAAGAGTTTTTTCAAAAAATCGCGTTTTTCGCCATTAAAACGCTTTTTTCTCGGCAATTTCCCAACATTTTTGCACATTTGACCACCACCAAAAATGTTTTTTCCAGGTACTGTAAAAAATTAAAAATTGAGAATTGTGATAAATGTGTAAAAAAATTTGGAAACAAAATGAACCTCTTCTTACAGGAAATTTAACGCCCAATTCGAACCTGTGGTTGAATGCCGGAAAACATTAATTGAAATCGAGAAAAATCAGTTTCTGTGGCCCATATCGTACGTCACCTACCAACTTACGTTAAAACGAACTACACGTTTTCTGGCATTCGAACTTCAATTTCTCCGTCAATTCCAATCAGAATTAAATGGTTGAGACGCCGTTGGAAAGCTTAGAAGTGGGAGAAGTTTTTATCAAATTTGACAACGAAAAAAATTATTTTTGTGGTCACGCCAAGCGTTCCAAGTTTTTGAAAAATTTCACTTTGCGGAAAATGTTCATCTTTGATTGAAAATTTCGGTGTTTGGAAGATGCGTTTTGGAAATCAAAGTAACTTCATCTTATCCGAAAATGTGGTCAAATGTGCAAAAATGTTGGAAAATTGCCGAGAAAAAAGCGTTTTAATGGCGAAAAACGCGATTTTTTGAAAAAACTCCTAAAAATAGCATATCTCAGCAACGGGTTGAGAAAAAAAATCGCGGTTGGCGGCGATTTACTCCATTTTCCATGTAGTTTCACCCAATTTTTTTTTTTTACACTAAGTGCGGGACACCCTGTATAAAAGGTTGTGCAGTTAACTGATGGAGGCTGTACTTCAAATCAATGCGTTCATGCTCAATGAACGAGTATGGAAGTATATAATTCAATTCGTATTCGTCGATATAGTGAATCAATCAAATAAATAAGGGGAAAGCACCAGTAGTGGACATGTTAAGAAAATCTTGTGTGATTGTGTTACCTCATAAATTTTTAGCTCTCAAATTTTTTTTTGGGTGTCTACTCGTTCTTCAGACATTTTTAGTTGATTTTAATCAAAGGAAACACCAATTTTATAAATGTTTGAAGAAATAGAGTCAAATTTTGTGGAATAACAGAAAGCACCAGTAGTGGACAGCTAAAATTTTCTAGTGTTGATGTAGTGGACACTTCAAGACCCAGTAGTGGACACGTCGTAGATATCAACAAGACGACGTAAAATCTCGTTTAAAATCATGTATATATCTAATCGGTAGTAAAACAAAAAGAATTCCATTCAACTGGAAGAATGAAGTGAGCACCAGTAGAGAACAATTCATGTATAAGTAGAAGATAGCTCATGGACTAGTAGTGGACATCTCTTGCACTAGTAGAGGACACCCCCTGTCCGCCTCTGGTCCGCAACACTATATTCACTTGAAAATCGTACCGAGAGCTTGTTCCAAATGAACAAGTAGAAAATTAAGAAAATATCCTTTCGTGAAAAGGGAAGCTGCACCAGTAGTGAACAGGGATGTCCACTACCGGAGCGTCCGTCATTTTTGTTGTACTAGAAGTGGACATGCTTTAAAAGCCCACTTTATCAATATTAACGGAGTTAGGCGACTGGAAAATCGTCAATTTAGTTACTGAAGTATATATTCAAACCAAGGCGCACAAATATTTGAATATTATATGTGAACATTGCTTAAAACATACTTTCTATTCCTTAGCATTTTGCACAGCGTCCTGCTCAAAATCACTCCACCCACAGACTGGTTGTTTTTAATGTCAAGTTATTATTTTTCATTTTGGTCCTAACGTTTTCTTTTGGTTCATCACGTTTGTTAGGCTATTACTTTAGTTAATCCGAAAAGATTCAAGTGCCCTGCTCAACCCGAATCCTAAAATAGATGAAAAATCCGAGTTTTAAGCGCTTTTTGGCGATTCCATACTACCGTGCGGCGGAAGCGACTCATTCTAGTACCCACTCTCCAGTCCGCGATTTAAAGATAACCCTATTGTTTCAAATCGCAATATTCTTGAGAGCAAACCTATTACGATAACATTAACGATAATTCTACCAGGTCCTGCAAATTTCAGAGGAAAAAAGAATTTTCGTTGATTTAATTTTGTTGATGTCATCTCTGATCAAGTGTCACCCAGCCAGGTGAGTAAATACGTAATACAAAATATTACTGAAAATTGAGTTTTTTTAAAAAAAAAAATGGAATGTCTCAAAATGATTCCTAATTGTCGTGGAAAAATTTATTTTACAAGCTCATAATAATGAATTAATAAAACTATAAAAATTATTGGTAAAAGTCATCAGGACCATCTTGATCCATGTTATTAAATTTCTTCCCCATTTCCTGCAGAGGTGTTTTGTGAGGGATCTTCTACTAGGAAGAGTGGAAACATGTAGAGGTGAGTAGTGAGAGACTGAACTTGTCCCAAATGACCTGCGGAGGGAAGACCTGCAGTTCATCACAGACGTTTGCGACAGCATCACGTTAATCAGCGTGGAAAAAAAACAAAGAAAACGTGATGCTACTCGTTTCTTGATTCGACTCAATTTTTGCGGAATAATGACCAACAATTGTTTGTTTCGCGTGAAAAATCTTCATTTATGCCGAATTTCAACTCTCAGATTAAGATAATTTTTCATTTGATAACTTTATCATTCTTATTACTAGTTTTACATTAATTACTAACCATTTATTTTCGTTGAATGTCTGTCCCTTTTGGTTTTTGATAGATGGGTTCGTTTTCGCTATCACAAGGTCTAAAATACTTCACGTGTTGCAAATGACTGGGTGCCAGCTGATTTCACAAGGATAAATTATTCTGCCAATTTGATGTCGATTTAGGTGGCGGATTTGGTACTAAAGTCGTCCCAGTTGTCGCTAAATCGTTCCAATTCGAGAATTGAAATTAATTACTGAATTTTCCAATACAATAACGTTGAGTGGCGATCCGGTTGACTTGGTAAATGAAATAGATGTATACAAAAGCCGATGATACATGTTGGAGAATAACATTATCACTGTTTTAACAATTCGGTTTATGAAAATTTTCACTAACTGCATCCAGGATTGACAGTTAATTGTATGGAGAAGGTATGATGAAGGTACAGTTAAGGCTTGCGGCGTGTACAGAACGAAAATGACCCTTAAAGGGCACTTTAAATTAAGTGAGAGAGCTGGCTCAAGAATTGGAGCGTCGTCGGACCAACATGGATTTTTCCTGAAAATTTCAGATTTTTTTCTCCAGCCGTTTGGTTGAAATCGTGCGTACGGCGTACGGCGGACGGACGGAAAAATTCTTATTACAGATTCGGATTCTACACCCTTTGAAACGTAAACCATGAAATTTCCAGGGGGGGTTAGAATTTTTGACATTTTCATGTCTTTGCTTTGGCACATAAACTGAAAAATCGTCACGAAAACTTGCTCACGCGATACCAATAAACAAAAGTTGGTAGCTACAGTCCTTGAGTCAACACGATCGCGAATTCAATTAAGTACCTATGGGTGGGTGGCCTAGTAATAAATAAAAAAAGAAAACACACATGAAAATGTCCCAATGTGTTGCAGACTCGTATGCAAGCGTTTGTCAGCATCATGGAAGAAAAAGCTCCATTCATTCGTCTATGATTTGACATCAACAGACGAAGAAATCTTTCAGCTTAGAATGAACTTTCAAGAAGTTTTTTGGTTGAGTTTCTACGGATCTGAAACCTATACCAGTCGATTTTATGTTCAAAATTACCAGGACATGACAGCCCGTTCAAATGAAATTAATTCCGTGAATCCAATGATACCACTCGGTTCGCTGTTTGGTCATCCATTCGCTCAGCATTTGAAAAACCTCATCTTCGGGCAATGGAGGATCGGTCGGCAAGTTAGACGGTCGAGCTGGAAAGCCAGGCTGCAGCCCCCGTTCAACGGGAGGTCTGAGTTAGACCGCACGGCTGGCGACTGCTCGAGTATTTTCATTTTGAATAGAATTACCACAGACTACGTCACAGAGTTGGCAATAATCAATTACAATACGTAAATAATTACTGTGGCAAAAACGATTGGCATTTCAACCAACAACTATAGAAATTCACACTTTGAAACGTGAGGTGGCAACGTTACGGGAGGGGGGTACACATTTGTTTTCATTATTGAATAATAAACCAAAATAAACTTATCGGAATAAGTTGGTCAATGAAATAGGTACCTAGGAACTATTTAATTTACACAAGTCTAAATCTCGCGACAAGCTTTTATGATTTTATGAATTGTGTATACAGGCTATAAGTAGTAGTTAAAATTTGTATGTAAAAATGTATATCCTTCTTTTTAGGGCATTTAAGTAAAAGCTTTCTTAAAAAGGTTTTTTGTTTAATTTATTTAATTTCTACTTTATTGTTTCTTCTATATAATGTTTGTTGATTTGTATTTTGATGCCAAAAAAAGAATAAAAAACATTTAGGGACTAATGTGTGGGGCTGTTGGTGTCGTCCTTCGGGAACCCAGTGCCCCACTGTCCACTGGGTGACACACTGTCGTCCCGGGGGAGGGACGAGGCTGAGGCGAGGCCCGGGGTGGTGGAGGCCCCCGTGGGGCGGCGCGGACGTGGCCGCCAGGGGGGGGGACCCTCGTTCCCGCAGTTGAGCTCCGCAGGTTGCCCAGTGAGCGTCTCTCGTTGCCTCCGCGTTCCGTCCGCCCCATTACGACTCCAGTACGACTCAGTGCGCCGACAACGTGATACTCATCCGCCTCTCGTCTCTTCTCTTTCGTTCTCGTCGTCTTCTTATCTCCTCACATTCTCAAGGTCTCCCCGCCTCCGCCGTCCTCGGATTTTCATTGCACGTCCCTCGACCTCCTGCCTTCCTCCGCTACGTCTTCAACAGGTTGGTACTTCACTTTCATTTATCGTTGCATCTAAACCAGTATTGAACAAAATGTACACTGAGTAAAAAATGTCTCCGTACACCTACTTTGCTATTTACGAATATTGTACCTACATCTCACAAACCTTGAAAAACGGGATACTATTTGTATGAATGTATTCACAGACATCTTAAATGATGAATTTTAAGTCAACCAACTTTTCAACTGAACAAACCAGGCTCAATTTCGCCTACAGACGTTAACGAATTAATTTTTATCAGGGCAAAAAAGTGTTCGTACAGTCCAAAGAACAGCCAAAATCCAGCTCAAAAAATTGAATAATAACTCGTGGGATTTCCTCTTTGCTTGACAACTTCCAACAAACGGTGCTCCATCGAATCGAAGAGCTTTTCAACCAAGCTGGGACGTATCTGAGGGCACTGGTTCAGAAGCACTTTCTGTACCATAACAATAACAATACACTACAATTACAGTAATAATAAAAAATCATGGAAGTCGTTAAAGAATTTCCTATTTGTTAGCTTCTATAACCTTTGTCACAGGCACCACAGAGACGTACAGTTATAGTTTTTTCCACTTCCTTGGTCTTAGATTGGTCTAGAACGGATTAGTATTCAGCTATTGGTTTATTATTCAATAATAAACCATTGTAATCGCTCTGGAAAAAAATTCTAACCCCCCCTGAAAATTTCATGGTTTACGTTTTAAAGGGTGTAGAATCCGACTCTGCAATGAAAAATTTTCCGTCCATCCGCCGTACGCACGATTTCTCCCAAACGGCTGGAGCAAAAAATCTGAAATATTCAGGAAAAATCCACCTTGGTCCGACGACGCTCCAATTCTTGAGCCAGCTCTCTCACTCAATTTAAAGTGCCCTTTAAGGGCTGTCAAAGTTTTGTAAAATCCCTAAAAACCTCAAAACAAGTCAAGGCGGCCTAAATGTGTACATATTTTTATGAACATACCTCGAGGAATCGAATGAGCCCCTCCCCAGGTCCGTAGGTCAAACCATTCCCGATGTATGGCCCGATTTATGGTGCCAACATTTGCGTTTTTTGGTTTATTATTGTTTGTTTGTAACCTAGTGATGTCCGGCCGATAGCGTCGAGTTGTAGTGAATGTGGATACTGGAGTGATAGCCGATGTGGATACTTGTAGTTTATAGCCGATACACGGGTTGAAGCATTCTGATATGCATGAAACGCTGATAATATATAGGTAAATATTATTCAATATTATTACTGGGGTAAATAAGTATTCTTTCACTGGGGTTTATTATTCAATTGGCTTGCGTTCATGATTTGAATCTTACTAAGGCTTCGGAGTGTGCGTGTTTTACAGTGATAGAGCGATTATTGAATTTCAGGAGATATGCATAGACCACGTAAATCGGTTCTCAACCAAAACACCTATTTGGATTGATCAGTTGATGATATTTGTGTGCCTCCTCTACATCAGTCTACCTTTGGCTACATAGTTTAAATTTGGATTTGGGGAAGTTTTAACGCAATACAAGTGCTAAAGGACTTGATAAATTATAGATGTTTTTATTGTGGGGGGGTATTGAGGTTTAATAAAAAAACGCTGCATGCAAAGTCTTACGGCTCACTTCTACGGATAACAAAAATTTCTCCCCGTTTCCCATAGGTAGGGCGAAATTGTAAAAATTTGAGGTTGCTTGACAACTTATATTTTTAAAAGTACAGGATCCCACTACTCTCTGCACATTGCAATTTTCGAGGACCACCAGTAGATCTGTCCACCATGATCGTACATTCGATAATTCCGGTTATCGATTCTATAGTATAATTGTGTGTGTCCAAGTTAGAAACATGGGGAATACATCTTCTACAAAACTTGAATGAAATTTCTCACATTCTCGTTTGAACGCTCAGGCATTTCTTGCGACTCTGCAAAACGCAATATTGATTCGGCTTGAAGTCCCGCTCGTAAAAAGTAGATAAAACAATAAATCTAACTACCATCAGAGATGGTCGAATTTTATTTGCTCCCATTAAAGAGCTGTGAGCAACCAACGGCAGTGAAAAATTATCTTTTCATCTTCCCCCTACCGAAAACCATCATCTTACTATTTAAAAACGTTTACTCAAGTTTTCTCTACAGGTTTTTTTAAAATTCGAAAGCGGATTTTATAGGGAAATAATATAGCTGGTGACTTAGCGGCGTTCCGGACGAGTTGTCACGTATAATTACCGGTGGTCGTTTTGATTGCTTCACGATTGGTAGAAACAGAAGTAACCACCTCGGAACAGTTTATATCCTCCGGTAGAGAAATAAATCGGGTCTATGATGAACACCAGTACTGAAAAAGACATTATTGTGGTGGTTCCACGAAAAATCCCCAAGTTTTATCTTGGAAATTAGTTTTGAGTCATTCAAAATCGATAAGTGTGTTTTAACGCTTTTGGTATATTATATCCGGTAATGAACCTTTGTGAATACAAAAAACGCTGCAAATTCTTTCACTGGTGTTTATTATTCAATTTCAATTGGCTTGCGTTCATGATTTGAATTTCTACTAAGCTTTGGAGTGTGCGTGTTTCACAGATGATAGACCAATTATTGAATTTCAGGAGGCACACATATATGAACAACTGATCAATCCAAATAGGTATTTTGGTTGAGAACAGATTTACGTGCTCTATGCATATCTCCTGAAATTCAATAATCGCTCTATCACCTGTGAAACACGCACACTCCAAAGCTTAGTAGAATTCAAATCTAGGTTACTGATAATGCAACTCAAATACTGAAACAATTTGCAGTGTGCCCAGTGATAGAGCGATTATTGAATTTCAGGAGGCACACGAATATGATCAACTGATCAATCCAAATAGGTATTTTGTTGAGAACAGATTTACGTGCTCTATGCATATGAAATTCAATAATCGCTCTTTCACCGTCCAATGTGAACAAACATGCACACTATTAGAAATTCAAATGATGAACCCAAGCTTGAACCCAAGCGAATTGAATAATAAACCCCAGTGAAAGAATTTGCAGCGTTTCATAGTTAATGTTATTATTTAAAATAATAATATTTACCTATATATTAGCAGCGTTTCATGCATATCAGAATGCTTCAACCCGCGTATCGGCTATAAACCCTTTTAGGAGTTCACTCCGGAATCCACAGGGATAATTGGGTCAGCTGATATGATTGTTATGGAATTTTTATTCAAGAGTTACTTTTGAAATTGAGTTTTTAAGAATTATGGTAATAATTTTACTAACAAGGGAGGCGTGGGGAGGCACATTTTTAATCTCGTTAAATTTCAATTGTTCCATTCGTGGATTACTGCAAATGCAGTTCGTTACGTTTCAAGGTGTGTTGAAATCGAATAACGATTTTGCCTGTGCAAATATCTAATTGTTTCGCGTTCCCTTAGAAATCTGGTGACCATATGTTTTTTCGTATTTTCGGCTTTACTTCACTGAAATGGCCATAACTCTCTTAATTTACTGAATAAACACATTTTGAATTACACCGTTGAGATGAGCGTTAAATGTTTTTCGATTTTTATCCCATAAAATGTTTTCCCAAGTCATGTCGTTTGTAAATAGAAAGGATACCATTGGAGGCTCTCCTCTGAGTGATTTGTGACATTTTATTATAAGGGCAAATCGTTTAAGCTGAATAGTGGAAACCGGTGCGATATCTTTAACTTAAATGAGCTTGACACCCTATACCATTTTCTCTTACGATGCCCAATTTTGGAGCCCTATCCAAAATTCGATATTAGAGGAGGATCTGTTGTTGAGCCTACTTGATTTTCAAGAGGATAAACAGAAAACCATGGATGTTTATAATTTTGTAACCTGGTCTCTAATACTCCGGGCATTTTCTCTTAATGAATGTTATAATTACTTCATAAGTACATGGATGACGTTTTAAAGAGCACGGTGATTCGACAATATGTGTTTATATGAATACGGATCCGAGAAATGTATGTCTTTATATAGCATTTATGGGTCGTTCTCAAACTAGGGGCAAATATTGGGTCCCACAAGCCTTGCTCACCTACTATAACTTTTTTCCAGAAAATTTCTTTTCCCAGGGATTCCTTGCAGACCCGTGTGTAGGAAAAAAGTAATTCTAGTGCCATACCTGCATATCTATACAAATATTTCTACGCATAAAAGGCCCAAAATGCAATTACCGTGGGTGTCCCAAATTAATTTTTTGCTCTACTATGTTACTTTTAACCACAATATTAATTTATATGTGGTAAAAAGGTTTTCGTTTTCCAAAGTTGGGTTGTAGAGCATCATGAAATTGATTGAAATAATGTACTTATCAACGTTTCAATCGCGTCAATAGATTGTCAAAAAGTGTCCCAATGTTTTGGGTTATTACCATGGTTCGAACTGAAAACTTCAATTCTGACCTTTCGTACCTTTTCATTTGCTATTACCATGTGTGCAAAATTGATGAGTAGGGAACAAATTTTTTAATGAAGTTATGTAGTGAGTTGAAAATCGATCTCAAACAATGTTTTTCATTTACCATGTCTGAAATTGGGCTATTACCATGGGTTTACAAAATCCATGGTAATTGCATTAGCTACATGGTAATATAATTCCACTGCATTTTCCAACCTTTCAAGCAATATTTACCAAAACACTTCCGTGTTATTATCAATACCAAATACCAAATATAAAACAAAAATTTTTGCTTGAAACTTGGAGAAGGATTTTAATACTAATTCGCCATCAGATGGGAAGGTTCTTTCCACATGTGGCAGTTTGCGAGTGGGTAGTTTCCTATTTACTAAACCGCAAATAACAAAATAAATTTGACATTTTTTCCACAGAAAAAACATGGCGCATGGTAGGAATGGCATGTCGTGTAAAAAAAAACATGAGATGTTTAAGTGAGCTATTCAACCTTTTGTCGTTTTAGACCACGAAATGTTGTGGCACCTAAACTCCCTGGTCGTGGCGCATGCTTCTGTGTAAAGCACATGAACTTCAAACTGCTCCTTACCAAATTGCACAACTCTAAAGTCATCCAGACTAATAACGCAACCGTTCTTGTCCAACAGATGTGCTGCGAAGTGAGAAAAGAAGATTGCTGTATGAGAGAATGCGAGCTATGTGCTACTAAGCTATCATGCCAACTACCATGTCAACTACAGTTATTACCATGGACACCAAATTCGAAATTTTCCAAACCTAGGCCTAAATTTGAGAGCTGATCTGGGTATTATGTATTTTTGCAATCAGTATTGACCAAGGAACCTCCCTGAATTTTTTCAAATTTTTTCGAAGACTTATATTTTTGGAAATTTCTGGTTCCGAAAGTTGCCCCTAGTTTGAGAACTGCCCTTATATCCTCAAGTGACCAAGCATATTTTCTTTATTTTATTATTATTTCTTGTATTATTGTTAACTTTCATTAAGATTTATATTTTGTTTGTACTGGGACCTGAATTCTTTGTAATAATCACTTTGTGATTCTATACAATAAACTTCTACTAGGTAATAGTACTACTACTCCTATCTCCTGCAGAATTAGAGCGTCAAACCTTTTGAAGGCGTTGATGTCTGTGGGAATAGGTCCTTCGGCATTTATACCCCTCGAACCGTCTTAACTAGCTTACCCATATTTGTACATCTTTCGAGATCAACTAAAATATTTCAAAAGATCTTCGCGTTTATGTTATCTCGACGAGGAAGCCCAACGTTTTCCTTTTATCCAACTAAATCAGGTATTTTTTCCACTGTTCTGCAACACCCGCGCTCTACCTGGACAATCGATAGCGGACTCTTCCAGCAATTTTTCTGTCTTCAATCAACAAGCCCCAGCCGCATTTGGCGCCTCTACGCACCGAAACGACCCAATAAAAGCTCCATTATATAGATTTTTCTCAATCGATTTTTGACAATACCCTCTTCTTCCCCGACGATAAGCCCTTATCGGCCCGTTGCCCCAACAAGTGACTACATATTTATTTTAGCCACTCTCGATAGCTCGCCACTCTAACTTGTTGACTTTCCTCACGTTGAGCGACAACTTATAAGATTTACTCGCACTTCAAAGGAATAAAAGAGAAAAAATGATTCCCGTCAAATAAAACCGCTATTTAAAAAAAGAACTTGGTCAACATTTTTTCTTCTTCTTTTCTTTCCTTTTTGTGATTCACGTGATCTGTATGACGTACATTGAGGTCACTTTAAACTGGTCAGCTCTGTGTCCAAAGATGAACGCTCCAAACAAACTGCGTGGAATCCCTAAAAGTAAATTCATTGGTATGTATTTTGCTTCCTCACAAAAGAAGCTAGGGAAGCTATGTTTTTGTGCAAGACTGGAGCAAATGTAATTCTGAGCTTTTCTTCAATGGTATGACCTAGTTGCGCCCATCACAATGCTGCCTTGAGTTTATTAGATGATTATGCTAGACCGCCAGTTCAGCTGGAACCTCATTTACACCTAAAATATCGTGGATACCGACCTGATCTTCTGGTATTGACACCATCAGCGGCTTGGATTAATGATGTTTCAGTGGTCTATAGTTCAGAAAGGACACTAGACGATATAAAATTTGTTAAAACTATGGCGTACCAAGTAGCAGCACACGTAGCAGATACGCAACCAAGTCAGATAAAGGAAACCGGTGCAACCATTGTTAGGCGAAATGTGTGGTACAAGTGCTGTGTGGTACATAAAGCTAGCACAGGCAGAATTCCCGTTCGTGGTACTGGAATGTATGACCTGGTTGCTAACGGGAGGAGCGTTCAGTGGAACTTATTCTTTAAAGTGATTAGATATTTTGTATAATACTACTATCCTGAAAATTGTAAAACCACCTTCGCAATACATGGACTTATTAACCTTATAAGAGTGTCAAAGAAGGAGTCGAACAACAAATTTTGTTCGCCAAAATCCAAATTTTCACTTAGGTAGTTTTTGAGTATCAGCTTTGTGCCATTTGTTCGGTGTCTGTGTGCGGCGAATCCTTGTCTCACTCAAAACGATATGTTCTTCTCTGATTTCGAGGAAATTTACAGAGGTTGTGCGGGTTAGCTTCTGGATGGTCCCCTTACATCATCTAGCAATATCTTATCCCATAAATGGACACGATGTACTCGGTGGGATTTCACCAAAACCAACCCTTCAGAGTATCAGACTGTTGACTGGAACACACTTCACTATAACTTGCACAGCACAGTCAAGTCCAATGGCTTGTTTAGCTTGGTTGTCCAAAACGTTGAGCATCTCCGGGTTCTTGTGCTGATGGAGGCGTTTTTCGTGCTTCTGGGCGTATTTTATGATCATTTCATTGACAGTTTCCATCCTTAGGTCACGATGAATGTCATCATTTCGCATATACCAGGGGGCACCAACTATACTTCTCAGGATTTTGTTCTGACAAGTTTGTATTTTCTTTACGTTGGTCTTTTTGGCACAGCCCCACAGTTGAATCCAAATGTGCAAATAGGGCGTAAAATCTGTTTGTAGATAAGCAGTTTATTGTGAAGTGAAAGACGAGCAATCCGCTCTCGGCAGCCAATACATTTTCTTATATTTAATCTTCAGTTCCTCCTTTTTCTTCCCCACCTCCTCTTCCACACCAATTTTGAATCGAGAGTCATACCCAGATATTTCACAGTGTCAGAGTATGGGACTTTGTTCCAGTTTATCACAAGTTTCGGGGCTGTGATTTTTTATGCGCAAACATGAATTTCTTGAAACGTCGATTACACGTCGATTGGTTTCCTTTCAAACTTGGAGGACTATAAATTTGATTGACCGATAATAATATTTGTGCTTGTGCAACGTGTGTTTGTGGCAAATTTGGTCGAAGCTGCACTGCCTGCAATTCTTAACTGATTTTCGTGGTGCTTTTGGTTTATTATTCAATAATAAACCATTGTAATCACTCTTGAAAAAAAAAAAAAATTTCAGGAGATATGCATAGAGCACGTAAATCTGTTCTCAACCAAAATACCTATTTGGATGTTCAGTTGATCATATTTGTGTGCCTCCTGTAATTCAATAACCACTCTATCACCTGTGAAACACGCACACTCCAAAGCTTAGTAGAAGTTCAAATCATGAACGCAAGCCAATTGAATAATAAACCCCAGTGAAAGAATTTGCAGCGTTTTTGGTTCGATTCCAAATTTACTATAGATGTTCTAATAGACTTCGGAAATTTGGAATTTAACGATGGGAGAGAGGAATTGGAAGGAGTAATGCCGAAATAAGGTGTTTATCATTGACTCCTCATAGGAAAATTGATCCTTATGCCTTTCCTCGTCAAAAACCAGGGATTGAAGTAGCGCTCGGTTCTACAATTGTACCGAATGTGGGGCACAATGACAATAAGGTAGTCAGGTGATTATGGTGGAGGAGCAAGGAGTAAACATCCATACAAGGATCACCCAGGATGAGGGGAAGATGGTGGAGAAGCGGGGAAACAGGACTGGGAACCGAACCCGACGAGCTGATCAGATACAGATCGACTTAGAGACCGTGAGAATAGATGCACACACTGATAGGCCTACAACGAGCCCTCTCCGCCCCTGATCCCGCCACCGCCGTTACCCATCCACCAACCAACTATAGCAGACTTGGGAGCACACGAGTACACGGGAGTAGGCTGTCTTTCCCTAATGAGGCTTCCCCGAGCGATTTCAACGGCTCCGGTCGTCAAGTACTCGTCAGAATTTGTATCTCGCGTCGATTGAAAGTAAATGATCGGTCGCGATATTTTGCTGGGGCAGATATCTTCTTAAGTCCATCAGGGTAAAAGCGCCAATTTTTGACACTTGTAAAGAATTTCCGTTGTTTTCCTGTGTGTCATTCTTGTTTACCAGGCAATTTTCATGCTCTAAATTGTTTCCCGTAGGCTAGATCTACACTACCTGTCTCACTCGTCTTTTTAGCGAATTTCCATAAAAACAAAGTCATTGAGTGGCTGTTAAAATTTTAAAATAAAAATTTTCGAACATTTTCTTCATCGAAATCCGTTTTGAGGTGCAGAAATGACCAATCTAGTCTGGACATTTCTGTACGGGAGCAGGACCCTTATAATGCCGTATCACCATCACAAAACAAGTACAATAGTTGCAGCTCTTTTTTTTTTCTATTGATTGCTGCATATTCATGTACCAGATGGATGGTTACTAATAGTTGTAGCTTAAGGTTTTAAGCTATTGTAAGTATATGTATTTGATTTTATGTATGTAAAATATTTATAATTTTAGACAATACTTCTCTGTAGGGTTGAAATAAAAACTTCGTTCTTCGGTTATGAATCGGGCATCAAGTATCTTCCATTGAATCTACAATGTGTGAATTTGAACTCGAGGCCCAAATGAAAAAGCTGCTCTACCATTTCGAACATAAACGCCTTTGGGACTGATTAGGCACAAAGACAACCCCTCACCCCATGATTAGCTGACGGTACTTTCAAACTTGGTAATTCCTTAGGCGTAGACCTAATCAGCTGTAATGGCTGAAATTTGGGTGTAAAATCTTCCAAGTTACATTAAACAGCTACCCTGCCACTTTTTTTTCGTGATTTATTAATTGCGACTGAAAAATGAAATACATTTCATCTAGCAATTTTACGTATCAATAAAGATACACTCCAAGAGGGTAGGTTTCCAGCAAAACCTAGCCCTTTATTATATAGCTCAATTAATTAGCACTGAGTTCGATTGCACTTCTATTCACGCAGCACAACTAAATCCAGTGGTTTGTTTCGCTTGAGACGTCGGACTTCACCTTCGTTGTCCAAAACGTAGAGCATCTCCGGGTTCTCGTGTTTGTGGAGGCGATGTTCATGCTTCCTTGCGTATTTTGCAATAATTTCATAGACTGTCTCCATCCTCAAATCTCGATGAATATCATCATTTCGCATGTACCAAGGGGCTCCAACTATACTTCTCAGTATTTTATTCTGAAAGGTTTGGATTTTCTTAATATTTGATTTCTTGGCACAGCCCCAGATCTGTATCCCATAGGTCCAAATAGGGCGAAGGATCTGCTTATATATAAGCAGTTTGTTGTGAAGAGAGAG
Source organism: Creontiades dilutus (assembly GCA_031894815.1). NCBI lineage: Eukaryota > Metazoa > Arthropoda > Insecta > Hemiptera > Miridae > Creontiades > Creontiades dilutus. The sequence goes on from JAVIWC010000678.1 coordinate 84,560, forward strand.
ATGGGAATTCCTTCCCATTAGCCAATACATCCTTCTGTACTTGATTTTAAGTTCTTCTTTCTTCTTTTGTATGTGTTTATTCCAGTTTAATTTGGAGTCAAGTGTCAAGCCCAAGTATTTAACTGCTCCAGTATGCGGTATTTTATTCGAATTGATCTCAACATCCTAGATTGGGACTTTTCGGTTAGTGAAGTTGATGTGGGCTGATTTTGATTCGTTCAGCTTCATTCTCCACATCTTGGTCCACTTAGAAACCTCAGTAGCAGACGTCTGTAGTTTGCGTGTTGCAGCTTCTATATAATCTCCAACAGAGAGGATAGCCGTATCATCTGCAAAGGTGGCAACAGTTGTGCCTTCTTGTTGGGGTAAGTCCCGTGTGTACAGGAGGTAGAGTACTGGCCCTAAAACACTCCCTTGCGGGACCCCTGCTTTTATGGGCTTTCAAGCCGGAGTATTGGTCATCTTGCTTCACCCTGAAATGTCTATTTTCAAGGTAGGACTTCAGTAGTAAGTAGTACTGTCTTGGGAGATCCCTGTGCAGTTTGTACTCTAGTCCCTCGTGCCAAACCTTGTCAAAGGCTTGAGCCACATCCAAGAAGATACTGGCACATATTTTTTTACCTTCTAGGGCCCTCTCAATTATGTTAGTGATTCGATGGACTTGAAACGGTTGAAAAGTTTGGAAGAGATGCTCTGCAAAGAGATCCCTGCCACTTTGAACGAAAACGTCTAAGCTGTAAGTCTAAGTTCTGTCATGCCCTGATAGGATGACAGTACTTTTGAATATTTTAATCCCTTAGCCGTTGAGCTTTGATTAGCTGATGCGGCTGTGTGACTAATGCCCCTCCCCTCCATTCTACAGTGTTAGAATTTGAAAGAAGTACTTCCGAGTTACGATAAAAAGTTGCCCTACATTTCGACATAGGCAACATATATAACGTCTTTAGTAATTGATCTATTTTTGCTGAAATTAAGTGTTGTACGGACTGCTGAGTCACAATCACAGAGTTTCTTCACGGCCTGATCAGCTAACCTCACTCTTGGACTAGTTTAACTGCTAATAAATCTAAATTGTTGACAATTTACCCTCCTCAGTGATGTCTGTTGTTTGTTCTGTCCAATGCTTCAAACAAGTCTCCCACATGAAGAAAAATGAGAATTAATTGGGCATTAAAGTCTTCTGAAAAATCAATATTAAACGAAGTTTGGTCGTAAAAATTTGGAGAAAAAAATCGTTTTCCTGTCGACTCGGCGGGCGGTTCTCACGAATCCCATTTTTTAATGGCCGCTTCACCAATCACCAGCGTTGAAGGAAAAAAAAACGTCAAAATCGACTATAAAATATATGGAAAGTGGGCGGTGTGCAATCAGTTGGCCATAAAAGTTGTTCAAGACCAAAGGGCCAACCTTTCTGGTACTCCCCCGACAACTTCAAGATTCAGTCTTCTACAAAGGAGCGATAATCCGCATTAAAAATATCAAAATTGAACAGGCCAAGCCATTCGCCGAGACAGTTAAGCCCGTCGCCACCTCACTGGTAAATACCTCACTTAGTTGCCCTGCCCAATTTATTGCAATTAAGAGAGTTGTGGTGGTGCTGTTGGAAGAAGGTTGTGTTGCACGGAGGAGGATCCGTGACACGTGGTACCTGGAAATTGATCTTCGATAACCATTCGAGACAGTTAATCGCACTAATTCGACTCGTAAGTTTTAATTCGCATTCGCAGGGTCATAACGACGGGCAGTTAATAAAGCCCAGAAACCGGGGGGACACGAGAGCGCCCCAGTAACTCAAAAAAAAAAAAGCGAGGCTCAAATTTGCGTCATCCTTTATTGTCAAACAAAATAATCTAAATGTCAGGCGCAGGCGCATTGTGGCGGAGGGTTCGCCGTCGGAATTAAATGTCACGGAAATACCAAATTAAATTTACAGCTTGGGATCTTCTGCCTGCCTCGGGCGAGAGGCTAATCGGTATTTACTGCCGTCGTCCCCTCGCAGTGCGGTCTGAAGGTAAAGTGGGCGCGGTCACGTGAGGCAGAAACCAAGTTGTAAACCTAGGTACACACGTATCTAAGTGGTTAGTTATTGACCGTAGATTTATAGTAATTCAGAAGAAGCTTCTGCGGGTTTATTAAGGTTCGGTCTAATCGAAATATAAATATTCGGTCTATAAAAAAACTTGTTCCCAACATTTTGGAGTTTTATGTCTCCATTGTCAAGGGCAATATGATGGTGTGGATTCCCTATCTGATTAAGTGGTTGACACATATCGCTGGAATAGGCCCTCGTCCATCCCAAGGATAGGACTATAATCTCTGACAATACCGTAGAAACCAGAAGAAAAAAGTATACCAGGTTCAGAAGGGTGTGGGACTTGAACAGGTCAGCTACAGCAGAGGATCTTAGGAAATGGAAGAGCTAAGGCCAAACATACTTACCAACAGTTGATAATTAATGATAAAAATCAGGTTTTAAACTTGAACAGGTCAGCTACAGCAGAGGATGTTAGGAAATGGAAGAGCTAAGGCCAAACATACTTACCAACAGTTGTGCATATTCGGTTGAACAATGGCCTGTTCCATCCTTTCAATGGAATTATGAGGTGATACGACATCCCGAAAACATACCCATGGATCAAGTATGGCAACCTGTTGAGGACAACGACATCATTGTCTCAGAACTGAAGAATACTACTTGTGGGCCTGATGGACTGGAGGCAAAGGTGCGGAAGGCCGTGCCTCATGGTCTAAGAGTTGCACCCATGTGGTCACCCATCCTTCTTCAAGCGAGGACAACCACGATCCTAAAAATCTGAAGCCTGAAACTGAATCTGACTACCGACCAATAATAGTTCCATCAGTTGCTGTTCGCCAATTCCACAAGATCCTAGGGAATAGGTTCGAAGACTTCGTAACCCATTTAAAGCAGCAGAGACGGCTGCGCAGAGGTATAGATGGACTGGGAATGAAACTGGTGGCACTGAATACGTTGATGGAAGGGGAATAGAACTTCATATATCAATCTTAGAAGAAGAAAAAGCGTTTGACAGGGCATCTCATTTTGCCATCGTGAACATCATACTTTTAGCTTCAGAAATTGTCATCATTTGCTACCGCTGAATTTATTCAGATTCAAAACCAGTTTCAGTCGATTTTTTGTTCAAGATTACTAGAAAATGAAAACCAATCTGTCTTTGTCAGTGAACAACAACGAAAACCCACGTTTTTTGTACGATATTTCAATTTGATTGTGGCTCATAGCATCCACGCATGTGAGGGGCAGCTATACGTTTGAAGGGATCGGGCTGGCTAGAAGTTGGGACCAAGAAGACCCAAAGTGGAGCATTCATGGACTTCACTTAGGGAGTCCATGAATTCTGATCGGATTCTGAATTATCTGTTCATTCATGAACAGATTTTTAAATGTCATTTCTAGGGCCTTTTACGGTGTAAGACGTTGGCGGTTTTGAATCTACGATCCTTGACATGTAAAGTGACAAAGTCTGACGGGGCTATAAAAAATTTATAACTATACCTACAATTACAAAGGCTTATTGTCGGAAAATTCAAGCCGAAATTCTCCAATCTCCGCACAATCCACTTGTCGTCAAATGGACAAAACCAAAGTTACAAAAAAACTGTATTTCAATTCCCTGAAGTTTCGTCTTTCTTATACCGAACACCCTGTATAATAGCTTGAATGGTCAGGGTGGTCAAATAGATGTTTATTAGTTGTATAATAGACATCTATGCATAGCATCTAAATATCTATTAGACATCTAAGATAGAAAAGAGGTGTATATGGCCATTTTTTTCCGTCGCGTAGGCTTCCATCTTTGTAGAAACCTGGTAGATGTCTTTATCCATGAGTCTTTTAGATGTATATTGTACTCGTATATCTAATTTCATGGGCATCTACCTCACTCTAATTTATATCATTACCAATTTAATGTTTGAATGGTGACTTTTTTTGTATGAAAATTTTATAATTGGGTATTTAAACGTACTAACTTGAGAGAATGAACGTATCGTGACAGACTTCTGAACATCAAGTTTGTAAAGTTCATTTCCGTCCGTGCTCTCTTGGATCTTCCTCATTCGTATGTGCGACTGGGATCTCTTGCGGGGCCCAGAAAAAACCACACACGACCCGTGTGGTCTATTTCTCACGCTCGTGGTCGGACGACAACGCACTTCGCAGGTTTACCTTCTCTGTCCTTAGCTTTTATCAACAAGGTGCGAAACTTGAATTTTAATTATCAACTTGATTTCTTTCGTCCACTGAAAGTCGTGAAGATGCGAAACATCTTTGCCATTCAGCAAAACATGTCCACCTTCATAAAAGGAAATGGAATTTGAAAAAGTCCTGGTATAAGAACTATTATTATTATGGTGCTCGCGGAAATCATTTTGGTGTATTATTTTCAATAATGAACCTTTGTAATCCACCAAGAAAAAACAACGTTCGGTGTTCAGTTGTTCCAGTCATCAATTTCTATCAACCTTTACTGGAGAAATCAAAAGGCTGAAATATTAAAAAATCAGAATATCAAAATCTTCTAATACAACACTAATGTTTTTTATATTAGTTATTGATTGACAGCCCTTCAATGAATCGAATGATCCGATTTGGACCGTTTAACGTTCCTCCTATCACTTTCCCTATGGGTTACAACTTTGACAGATAAAACACTTAATTCGTTGGCTTATCATCAAATTAGCTGACATAATTGCTATGGAATTTCGTATTCAGGAGTTGCTTTCGAAATCGAGTTGTTGACAATGTTAGTTATATCTTTGCTGATAATAAAGCTCTATGTTCAGTTCGTATCTACATTGGCGTCTATATACCGTAAAATATACCACTAGATGCTTATATAAATTCCAACATCGTTGATCGATTAGGATAGAACTTAACTTTACTGGTGACTCTTCACACAACGAATTCTGATATATATATTATGTAATTTGTTTAAAAATAGAAATGAAACAAAAAAAAAAAAAAAAAAAAAAAGATGTTTTTGATATTTCGATTGATATCTTCATCACAATGGAAGAGTAAAATGAAAAAAATAGTTTGTATTATATGTTGATGGGTAGATGGAATGATTTGTTGATACGGAGTTGTGATGACTGTTGATTCTTGATTGGCTTCCGTAATGTCGGTTTTAATCATTAATGTTGAGGCCAGGAAGTACATTATGCCTGATATAGATACATTAGTTATTTACATAGAAGGTTAATACAGGGATAATAAACCTTTGTGTAATAATTCAGAATTTTTATGTTTATAGCAACAGTTACTTGTGTAATCACTATATAATTATCTTATCCTGTGGAGTATAGTTCGAACATTACTATACTTTTAATGTCCAATTAAATATAAATTCCTCGAACGTTTCAATTTTAAGATCTTGCAAACTCTCCACGTAAATATTTTAATTAGCAATTGAATTATCATTTGGAAATAATTACTATAACCAGAAACCCCGTGAGAAAGACGTTGAGTACCTTCGCAATTATTTTATTATTTAGTTTCGCTTCATTTCTCATAAAATAGCAGTTCGTGATCGGTATAACTTCCCGTTTAAGTACCATCTTTCACTGTTTCCCAGGAGTTTTTTTTTTCTTGTCTTCGCGCCGCAGGGCGTCGATTATGTGAGCGGCTCCTGGAACGCAATTAAAACTCAATTGGCTCAGGTGATTTACTGGATAAAAGATGAAGACACGTTTCTATCGACAAGGGGGATATGTTGATTACGAATTTAATCTTCCACCTGAAGAAGTTGCTTCGGGCTGAGGGTAGATAATGATTTTTCGAAGCAAGTGTAATAAATTCGGCTTTTAACTCTCATGATTTTAATTAGCGCATTTAGGACGATCACCATGAGAAGAAATTGATTAATTTATGACATTATTTCATGGACGGTTCAAATCCGTGTGGCGTTTTGGTTAATTATTAAAAATAAAATTTAAAAAAGCCTACAAATCATCTACATTCAAGTCATCTACATATTTTATAACATCCGGTACTTATTTTATCGAAAAATCTGAATCCGTTATGTCCCGTAATTATTTCTTTCGCAATTTTTAACGAAAATCGGTTTGGTTGTCCGTTGGATTTGTCTGATTATGAGAAAAATGGTATTAAAAATTGAACACTAAATTAGGATGCCTAAATGGCCCGTGCCCTTAATATTCACTCGGTTCTTTTTCCAGCATGGAATTCCCTTATAAGATGCTATTGAGTGTCTGGATTATTTTACACCGGGGATAGTACCTGAGCCTGCTGTGCTAATGGGCGGAGGGGTTATGGGAGCCCGGAAGAAGAAGCTGAAAGTTTGAAATAGTATTGGAATTATCTATGATAATTTTAATGAATAACAAATCGGATTGGAGTTTATATAGATTTATTGAATCTGATATAGGTCCGATATGAAATCAAGAGACAATTTGGGGTTTAGTTAGGAAACCGCAAATATAGGAAAAGGGACTTACCAGCTATGAGACGGCTAGGGATCAACTGATGTCTCACAACGCGTCTCTTGGAGGAGCGTCCGCGAGGCGGGGCCGATGAAGTATCGGTCCGCGTTCGCGTAGCAGTTCCAGGAACTGCTACAAGTTGCCTTGCTGATCTAATCTCTCAGTCTCAAATCAGCTTCTCATCGTCAGCAGCGTAGCAGCAACGGTACAGCAGGCAAATGGTAGTGTTTCTGTTGTGGAAAAATGCATTTTAAGCCAAAGAATTCCTGAGGCAGTCCAGGTTGTAATCATGTTCCACTGATACAAAACACTGTTCATTCAGGACGGCAGGAACGAGAATAAATCAGGACGAGAAATAAAGACAAGGGTTCGCAGGTGATGACAGAACGTGGTTTGGCCTGCCAGAACATACTCGGACATGATAACACACCAAAGACTGCGAGTATATTGGCCGTACCCATATGGGTACACTGGGACGTAATGGGTTAATTTTGTTCTATATGAGAGGTTGGTACAATCAGTGACCAGCTCAAAGACCCACGCAGGATCTCCCAATGGCGAATTGAATAAAGCGGCAAAAGGTTTTTGCAATTAAACAATTGTACATAAACCAAGCCTTGCTGTATTATCAGAACTATCCAGGAACAGTGGGTGCTGAAAAAAAGCGTCTTCAAAAAAACCAACACGGGGACCAATCCAATTTTAATCAATGATAAAAAAGAAGGAATTTCAAAAAATGTTCCATGTAAGAGGGTGGTGTTTTTGTTGGATTAAGATGGAAATTAGTTCCCTGAATCGAATGGCACCACTCGGGTACTATCATCCATTCGCTCATCATTAGAAAAATCTCATTTTCGGTTTGTGGAAATCGGTCGTCTGGTAGACGGTCGTGTAGGCGAGCTAGACCGTGGGACAGGCGGCAGCTCAAGTATTTCCATCTTGAATACAACTTCAAGGTTTTGAGGCGGGGGTATCTAGTTTAAGTAATGAACTACAGACAGCATAGATAATTGTTTAACCAAGAAGGGCTATCTAATGTTGGACTAATAAATCTTTTTATAATAATTTCCCGCATTTTTGAAATGTTATCCTTCTTACAGTTTAATTATCTTTATTCGAAACGTTCGATCTTCATATGCAAACTGCTTAATTAAGTTTTTTCCATTTATTTATTGTTATAACAGATTTAAATTAATACAAATCATCTAGTAACTTAATTTAGAATGAAGTAATGTCACTTTTTGTGGTTCAGTAGATCATTATTTAAGACCGCTACTAGTCACAAACACTAATCAGCGTCTGGTTACAATTAGGCCCATCGGCTTGGTCCTCTTGAGTCGCCGTACCTCTTCTCTGTTGTCCAGGGTATACAGGATTCTCGACATTTTGGTGTCTGTGCAGCCGAATTTCTTGATCCGCTGCAATTCTTCTTTTCGCGTCACTCACCATTTCCACTTTGAGGTCGCGGTGGAGATCAGTTGTCCTGATATACCAGGGTGCGTTGACAATACTCCTTAAGATTTTATTTTGGAGTTTCTGGATAGTTTTGGCATTTCTATTGCTTGTGCAGCCCCATAGTTGGCAGCCATAGGCCTAGACGGGCTTAATCATTTGCTGATAAAACAGCAATTTGTTATGGGTGGATAGTTGAGATTTCCTACCCAGCAACCAGTTCAGCTTCCTGAGCTTTCAACGCTAAGACCTCTTCTTTTCGATAGAAGAGGGGGACTTTGGGCGTCCAGCGTCATCCCCAGATATTTAGCAGTATTTGAATATGGAATTAATAATATAGATAACTTCTCATTTTCTTCCTATTAATGGGCGATACTGATCGTTAGCTTTAACAAAGTGAGGAAGGTTTCTAAGTCTTAGAGAAACCCCAGAACAATTCTCATTTCAAACGGCAGAGATTTTTGTGCTAGTGGACTGAAATCGGGATCAAATAAATAATCCTGAATAAATATTGGCTAAGAAGCAGTGTAGCTAAATTTAGTAACCAACACCGTAGCTAACAAAAATAACCAACAAACACATATAAGTTCAATAAACATTATCAGCCTACAATGTTTTCTCTAGTTTTTGTAAGCGCCTTTATTTTAATCGGTTTAAAGAAGCTTTTTGCCTAGTTTTTATGGGAATAAAATTGCGAGGTGTAATGAAGAGTTTCGGAGTCATAAAATCAACGTTGGTCGCTCTCGTCCGCTGGTTATCGCTTGTCTCGGAGACCTTGAAAAACGTTCGTCGGAAACATCCTCTGAATATAGTCAAATCAACCCCCATCGCGTCCCCATGCGTTTGAAATGTAGATGTTCCACGCGGGGCCGTGACTTATGCAATCGCGCCGATTTGCATGCGAGGCAGCCGCTTGTAAGTCTATGAGAACTCCCCTCCCCCCTCTGCTCCCAGTGCCCCGATGGAACTTTCAACTTGACACTGTTTTTTCTTGCAGTGCCAGATGTAACGACGCTTTCCTCATTCCGCTCAAACGATGTTAAAGAGGAATTGCCGATTGGTTCCCAGGCACCGTCCTGAAAGTATCTCCATCTACGTCTCAGTCTGGATGAATCTCAGGATGAATTTCTCAACTAGCAACTGTATTATCATATTGTCAGATGCTACATCCCTTGCTTCATTTGACATCCAAAGTTTATCCATGAAGAATTACCTTTTTACTTTTCAGAACTCATTCTGCATCTATCGGAATTCGTTCTTTTTGATCCAAATGACATTTTCACATTATGTACTACTACTTTCCTTTCACGTACCTTTCAACGTGGTTCCTGAGGTACCAAAACTATATACCTGCAGCGGATTTCTAAGAAGTAAATTCCATTTGCTGACGAAGAAGTCGCTTGCAAGTTTATGGCACGCCTCTCCTTGCTCCAGATGCCCTAACGTAGTTCTACCGAAAGGGTCTTTAGAAAGTTTGACTGATTTGCCTTGATTTCACATAAAGAAACCATATGGGTTCTGCAGGAAACATCCTGACTGGCCAATCAGATTCGTCTACAGGGTTAAATATAATCATTTTTATGATGTTGGATGATCAAGTAGACTGCAACGTCGGACTGGAGCATTAATAGTGATCGAGGTTGAAAAAGTAGAACATGAAGTGTAGTCCCAAATCCTCACTTCCCTATATACTATGATTTTGCAACTTTCATCCTTCATAAATGACCTCACGGAGGCAGCCTGATTTCGTTAATTCAGTCTGTACCAACTAGTACACAACAAAGTGTGTTTCTCCACATTCCTACATCTATGACACCCGTTTTTAAGCGCGATCGGCATTAAACTGCTCCCTTTTTACAACATCCTAAAACACACGACCTGCGCAATTGTTTCTACTCAACAATATTGCAAAGCTCTGTGTTGTTTAGCCGAATCGCTGAACAGTGGCGTGATTGCGTTGGCTGGATTTGGTTCGATTTTCATCACCTAGCCATAAAAGCTTTATCTTGATGCTTCGAATCAAATAAAGACTTGTTCCAGCATAGAATTCTGCCGTAAGCCAAGGGCAGCCCTAAGCGATTCCTGTTTCAGCCTTTTGCCTTTTGGAACCTGTGATGGGTATGGTTTGTTGGCCCTTCCCGATTCTAGAATCCGTCGCCTTGGTACATGAATCAGACGTTTTCAAGCGTCTGGGTTATCCTCTGAGCGTGGCGGACCATTATTACCGCATCCACCTCAATGGAAGGGGCAACTATACCATTCCACCACCTCACATGGTAGCAGAGCGCGGTTACGACCACTGACCCTTACAGTAACTGTCCAGACGCCCCCAATCACTCGCATTCCCCATTTGCTAAATGCTATTTACTAAAAACCCTTTAATAATCATCATATCATACCCAAGCCATCATATTATTGCAACCCCCCCCCCCTCCCCCAGATTTTCTCAGAGCCCTGAGAGTGTGATGGATATGGTTAGTTGGCCCTTCCCGATTTTAGAATCCGTCGCCTTGGTAGATGAATCAGACGTTCTCAAGCGTCTGGGGCATCCTCTGAGCGTGGCGGACCATTATTACCGCATCCACCTCAATGGAAGGGGCATTCCATTCCATCACCTCACGAACCTACGTGTTAGTAGTTAGTTAGCAGTCAGCAAACAAGGTCCTCAACCTTCGGATGAGCGAACACGTAATTCTAACTTGGGCCCTAATCAGTGAAGACGAGACCCAGCTGAGGTTAGTATCTAATCAAAACTCACATGACCAGACACATGTCGTGAGACACGCTAACGATGTCTTCCTCACTCCCTTGTTACAATGAATCTGACGCCGCCAAAACACTTCATCCTATGTCCTTCAGCAGTTTTCAATGCATTTTCACAATATGGATATCAAACGAAAGGGCTTGTTGAGAGTGACTCAAAAAGTAATGTGACGTCATTCTAAATCCAATATGGCGGAACGTCAAAGATGGCGGAGTGATTTTAATGCATTTCTACAATATGGGTATCAAATGAAAGGGCTTGTTGAATATTGGTTTCAAATGAAAGGGGTTGTTGAGAGGAAGTTAAAGTTGAGAAAAAATGCCTGTTAAAAAATAACAAGCTATTTTCGGAATCCCCCTGAAATTTGGTGTAGAGGCCATAAATATAGGCTATAAGTAGACAGTTGAGATTTGTAACCTAGCTAGCTAAGTAATAAACAAGTTAAACAAAAAATAAAGCTTTTATTTAAATAAATTTTTACTTAGATGTCGAACTGTCTACTTATAGCCTGTATACACAGTTCATAAAATCATACCTTGTCGCGATGTTTTCGTAAGTAGGTACTAGATAGGTATCTGTACGTATTTACCTAATTAAACTGAAATAAAAAAATAAACTTATTGGGATAAGTTGATAAATGAAATAGGTACCTAGGAACTAGTTAATTTACACAAGCCTAAATCTCGCGACAAGCTTTTATGATTTTATGAATTGTGTATATAGGCTATAAGTAGACAGTTAAAATTTGTAAGTAAAAATTTATTTCCTTCTTTTTAGGACATTTAAATAAAAGCTTTCTTAAAAATGTTTTTTGTTTAATTTATTCAAGTGTATACTTTTAGTAACCCTATTTATTCCATTTTTAAAATGTTTATATTTTCTTTTATATGTGTGTTTATCGTATATTCTACTTTATAATTCTGGATTAATTACGTTCTTAAAACTTCAAATTAGGTAGTTTTCAGTTAATTGAAATGATAATATTGTTTTTATTGACAGGCTAGTTTCATTTATCGCCAAAAACCCAATCCAAAGCAAATGTATTATTTAGGAGATGTTGCGTTTTTATGCTCACTTGCATCACACGGTTTTTCCAGGTTTTTCGAAAAACTAATAAACTAGGATTTTAGGGGGCCTGATTTTATCAATTAGAATTCTTTGGGCAAAAAAGGGAAAATCGTGCGACTAAGGGTTAAAATGTTACACAACAATAATTATAAAGTAACATTATTGCAAAATCACTATTTGGTTAATCAATCAGTTCCATAGAAAGTTTCAAATACCGATTGTCGTGGTTCTACCGACAAACATTGATAAATTATTTATTTATTTATTTATTTTATTCGACACTTCACATATAGGTAACAGACATATATATGTGTATATGCACTCATACGTTTTTACACATACAAACTCAATGAAAAATATAGAGAAAATAAAATAAAATGTTTGTTAAAGAAAACGAATCTTGACATTCTCAGTATAGGTACATGCTTTACAACGTGCCCACGGAAGGCTAAGTTCTCATGAACTTGTGTTCTTCCGTGGAGTCTCAGGAAAACAAATCGATTATTCAGCCAGCTGGCAAAAATTTCTCAAAAAACTGCGAATAAGATAAATTCTAATTATGTGAGTTTAGTAATATGTCTGAAACATGTTTTTTTAATGCTGATACATCATTAAATTCACCTAAACTAATATTATTTTCATAGAAAAATTTCAAAGCCACAACATATGCGCATATATGCGCATCTCCTGTACATTTCAATATTTATTTTAGGCAGTCTTATGTTAGATCTCCCTACCGTTCTCGTACCGTATGAGCCAGTACAAATATTTTCTTTGTCTATTCCCGTCTTAAATACAAAAGTACAGGCCTTTAGCACAAATAAATCGGGAATGCACATTGTTCCAAAGTCTGTATATAACATACGAGTATGTTATCTGGAGGGCCTCCGTAAAATAATTTTAAAAATAGTGTTCTGAATTGTCTGAAGAACTCTTAAACGCGTTTTCGTAGCACCCCCCCCCCCCCCCCCCCCCAACAATAATACCATAGTTCAATAAAGAAGATACAAGGCCATAGTAAACCATTTTCAAATAGTAGGAGTTCAGAAAACCACCCAAAGTCTTGAAAACGTAGAACAGTTTACGCAGCTTTTTGGCCTAGTCTGAGTCTTCCAGCTGTTGTACTTCCACATATCTTCGCCTATTCCGCCTTAGTAATGGAGATATTAGCACCTACCGATTCCCTGGGCGCGGTCGTGCAAGCGGCGGTTTGCATTCTTTATTATCTTTGTGTCTCCAGCCTGTATCACCAACTCTGTTTGTTTTGTTGATAACTAAACGCGAGATAACTATTGTTTTCGACGGCTCGGGATCTCTCCCTCGCCGCCCGGTGGCAGTTGATGGGAATACATTTGGGCGTGGTCGATGTTCCTCCACCGAACGGGGCTTATTAGTTTGATTGAAGCGGTGACTATGATATTTTCGAAGTTCTTTCTACCCACAACACTTATAGGTATGTAGATGATAAAATAAATAACGTCTGTCAAGTTCAGAGTGACACACAGCTGTTATTGCTAACACGGATGCATAGATCATAGAGGTGTTTTGAATAATCTCAAAATAGCATTTTCACGTCAAATTGGAGGTTTTACACATCAATTTGGAGGTTTTTCATTTCAAATTGCAGGTTTTATATTTCACTTTGGTGGATGACAGAAATACATGATTTAATTCTGGGAAAGCATTAACAACAAATTAAGCTTTTATTTAGAGACTTGCCACAAGTATAGGAACGTAGAATACGCTTTAGCCTCGATTGAACGCTGAACGTTCAACGATGATCATCGAACGTTCATTCGATCACGACTGAAACTCCGATTTACATAAATAAAATGACTCACTTCAAACGGGTTTGTCGCAACTACTACACATGGATGTAAATCATGTTTATTGGTCACGTGTCACCGTTCTCGTTCCTGCAGCAGCGGCTGTCAGGTCTATCTGATCATTCTCATCGGCATAGTTATCCATGGCTAAAGCGTATTCTACGCTAAAATTAAGTAAGAATGAAAATAATGACAGAAAGGAATGAACCAATTTTTCATTGTTAGTCTCTCCTTGCAGCAGCGTTTTGTTAGGTCTGATCATTCTCATCACATAAGGTCGTGGTTTGTTTGGTCACACTCGTAGGTTTGTTTGGGGTTCACTGTCTTGCTGTTAACTTGATTTTTGAAAAGCAGTGCTTCACTGGATTCAAGTTGGGTGAGTAGGGGGCAGATATTTCACGTTGAACCCCAATTTGAAATGTAAAACCTCCAATTTGAAATGGAAACCTTCAAATTGATGTAAAACCTCCAATTTGAAATGGAAAACCCCCAATTTGAAGTGAAAATGCTATAGATACCCATTGTTCAAAGATCTAGAAATTACGCTTGTCGTAAGGGCTCAAGGCACATGTTATCACGAACATCAACTTCTTCAAGTGGTTGGGGGTATACGTATCGCAGGTATGTGTTTCATGTAAAGGGGGAAACTTAAAAAAATCAACATTTTTAGTTATGCCATATGTGGGCTTACTCAGAGAGGTCTAAGGGTGCGAAAAACGTCGCTAGTTAAATGTATATTGGTCGCTAAATCACGATGATACTTGTAAATAAAATGATGTTGAGAGAGAGCAACGAAAGACATTAGTGAGTTGTCTCACATGTGTAAAACATATCGGCAAGTAATGCGTGCATTATAGGGACTATGTTCGGTTTCTATATGATTACACCTATAAAACATAAATATTCCTGAAAACTAGACCAAATTTTTAACCAAAAACAAAAGGATTCAAAAACAATCGTCAAATTTAAAAAATCATAAATAAATAAAAAACGGCTCTATGTAAGATTTTGATGAAGAAACGTTTGAAACGTTTTTTTATTGATTGTGTTATAAATAAATGTTTTCAATGTTTTTTTTTTTCGAGTTGGTTCTTGACCTCTAGCCTACCGTAAAACGTTTTAGGGAAATCGTAAACAAGTTTTTCGAGGGAAAATAAACTATGCAGACCATTTAGGGGCCCTTACTAAACGGTATAGTTTTGATCAGAGTCAAATTTTCAGCATGAATCCTCAGAAAAACGATTTTTTTCGATCCTGACCGAATACTTGAAGGGCTGTGCGCTGATTCTTTGGCGAGGAATAGCGATTGGATCGGCTCGAAATTGATTTAGGGTGATTACACCATCGTTCCCCTAATACCGACTAAAGTTGAAGAAGATCGGAAGTAAAATGATGTTCGTTGGATTTTAGGTTTGCGCATATGCAGAATCCACTGAGGAGAGATTGGCTTTAATTTGATATGGAAAATCAAAAAACACCAATAACACAGTTCTACAAAAAAATAAAAATAAATATATATTGCCCTTTTGAGGAAACTAGCCATTTTCTATGTATTTTGATGCGCTGAACACGATTCCGAAGTCCGTTTATCAAATTTTATAATCGCTATTTTGATGGTCATTTTTTTCGAGGGGATTTTATATGGGACCGTAGAAAATGATGGGATAAGACAATATAGAAACAAAATACGACAATGTTCTTTTTTTACAAGGGCATATTTTACTGTGAAGGGTTGAAATTATCAAATTAAAAATATGATTGACCTGTTTCTCCTTCCTGGTCATTCAAATTCTTGAAACAGGGCCGTAATTTTGGTACTGGGACCGTAGAAAATGATGGGATGACAATATAGGAACAAAATAACGTGGACAATTGGTGAGTCTTACATACAGGTATACATTTGAAAATTGATCAAATTAAGTTCAATGAGAAATACATGACTCGAAATTGATCAAATTCCCTTCCTGAGCATGCGCTAATGTGAAATTTTTGAAACAGGTATAGGTTTCACAATTTTGATTCAATTTAACTCATATGATAAATGATGCAACGAAGAAGCTGCTGTGCTATCTCCTTGGCAGTGTATTAATTTCTTCGCTCACAAATCAACTTCTACCTGAGGATGCGCTACAGTAAGAATCCATCCACTTATGTTGTGCTTCATCTCGTACATTTACAATTTTTACTTGTACGCTGAAATTTTAAACGTTACTTGTATACTGAAATTACAATTTTTACTTGTACACTGATGGGGGACCCACTTTAGCTGATGAATGGGTATACAAAATCCATATAGAATAATGAACTGGCTAAAGATATGAGCAGGTGTTGCCATGCCTAGGCGGTTCAGTCGTCGGTAACAAATTCTGTTAGATCAACAGCCCACAGCGCCAGCCTGACATATCCACTCCCCCAGAGACCCTGCGCTCCTGATTATCGTTTCTTCAACTCTTATGGAATAATGATGTCACTTTCTGTCCGCGAGAATCAGGCTTTCAATTTATCAGACTCCGCAGCGACTTCGAAAGCCTATCCGTAATTATAGCACTCCGGTTATCGTTTGAAGTGATCACTTGCGAACAAAGCACCGCTCGCTCGGTTACGTAAGTTCATTGTTTTGATATTAAGATAAGAGGACATTAGGAACGCGTTTATAAGACTTGAGCCCTCGTCACCTACTCGGCATTGTCTATATAGATTGTTGTATCTTTCTATTTTGTATGTGACTAATAATATTTCAACTACTGCTCCAATGTGGGTTGACTGACGTATGAAATCAGTTAACTCCTTTCAAGATGATTCTATTTCAAATAACCAAACATAAAAATGAAAATGAAAAGTTGAATAGTACGAAAAAAAAATTCAAATAACTTGTTAAACGTCGGTTGGTTGGCGTGGTAAATACTTTCCTCGTTTTAAATTTTGTTACCTGGATGTAGATCATTGAACACTTTTCAATCTTGTGATATGATTCCAAAGGTGTGTTCATGGAAATGGTCAATCAAGATGGAGCAAACGATTCCAAACTCAGGCATTCGATTCAACATCTCTCAATTCTCCTCCGAAAGTACATCATGAGAAAATGATAATTGAATGATTTTACGTATGATGGACTCTGAATTTATAACGTGAAATCCTTGTTGCAATCTGAAGTCTCATAGTTTTCATCGGAGAATCCGAGGGATTGTTTAGATTGGAGTTTTAGTAGTCCTATCTCCTTATCTCCACGCTTAAGCGACATTGAAGTCATTGTAGCTATCATAACTGCTACAGTTCAAATCAGTTGTGCGATTGCTATGGGACTTCTAAAATGATCATTTGTAAAATGTAATGTAATTTCTTCATAACTTCTACATCTTCCGTGGTGATGGAATGGAATAGTTGCCCCTTCCATAGAGGTGAATGCGGTGATAAGGCTCTGCCGCGCTCAGAGAATGACCTAGACGCTTGAAGAAAACATCTGATTCATCTCCAATGGCAACGGATTCTAAAATCGGGAAGGGCCAACAAACCATATCCATCACACTCCCTGGGCTCTGAGAATAGCCGGGAGGGGCTCGTAATAGATATGGCTGGGGTATGATATGATGAGTATTAAAGGGGTTTTAGTTAATAACATTTAGCCAATAGGGAAAACGAGTAATTAGGGGCGTCAGGATAGTTGATATTAAAAGGCCCAGTGGTCGTAACCACGCTCTGCTACCATGTGAGGTGATGGAATTGTATAGTTGCCCCTTCCATTCAGGTGGATGCTGAAATAATGCTCCGCCACGCTCAGAGAATGACCCAGACGCTTGAAAACGCCTGATTCATCTCCAAAAGCGACGGATTCTAAAATCGGCAAGAGCCTACTAACCATATCCATCACAATCTTTCTTGTACCAGGAGATGTGTAAATGTGAAATGTTCTAGGAATCATCATTGCTACAATTTTGGTCAGGTTTCGAGAGTTAGGGCCTAAATGATCGTTTACTCGTTTAACAGTTACTGATTTTATATTAAGTGTATCCTTCACACGAGTAAACCTTAGAACATTCTGCTCTGTCTTGCATGGTAATTAAGTTTTCACAGTGCTATCATGAATTACTGTTATTGTTATGTCTTTTCACGGATCCATCAATTATAATTGAATCGGGGAGTCACCTGATCTATTCAGTCAACTAATCTGTTACTAGAGAGTTATACTGTTTAGTTCCAAAAATTGCATCTATCATCGCTCGTTCCCGTACAAGATTTCTGACTTGTAACAGGTATGCGGTGTGTCTCATATTAGGGTGAGATTATAATTATACTCCAACATAACGAGTCACTCAGTAATATCTTCAAAATCCTGCTTGCTAAAACCTCCATGTTATTGAAATGATAAAGCTATTTGCAGTACACAATTATGATTTTGGGCGTACTTAATACTTGTTGTATTAAGTAATGTAATTTTTTCTTCAATTGGCATTAGCCTTAGGCAACAGCCATGAAGAATTTTATTGATAATTGATCATTATTTCCATAAATACATTAAACAAAATGCATTATAAGTTGCTTAATTACATATTATTGCATAATAGAATTGCGTAAAATGTTGAATTCAATATTCACTTGAACATTTTGAATAGTGCACGTATAGCTTTGTATACAGGTAAATTTTTTGAAATGACTATTTGGTGATAGTTCACAGGATTGTCCAATTGTGAAAAACATATGTCCAGCATTCTTTGTCTTTGGGTGGCATAAGTTGGACATATCATCAGGATGTGCTCCAGGCTCTCCATGCAAAGGGCTGGGCTAGGTTGTCCGATCTTCTGCAAATACTCCAAACAGAGACCATGATTTGATCGAAAGCGATCGATTAATCTATATGATTTTCTATCTAAATCGAACTGGTAAAACCGTGGCTTTTCAGAAACGCTAGGATTTTCCTCACGGTATCTCATGCCCACTTCGGCATTATCATAAATCAAGTGCCAACGGGTTTTCATACGACGTCTTTATATAAACGTATACTTCAGAATAAGGAATTAGCCCAAGGTTCGATGCTGCATCTGCCATTTCGTTACCTCTGACTCTTATCCATATAAATTGGACAATCTTATTATTAGTCCTCATACGATCAACCAGTGTCAAAATCTCCAATAAAATGTTGTTGAAGCTTCCTTCCAATCTAAAATTGGATAGTTTCATCAAAACGCTGCGACAATCCGTAATAATGACAATGGAACATTCAGCATGAGCACTGGCATACCGAAGTGCCTCTCTAATGGCTACTGCTTTGCAGGTGTAAATTGGAGCGAGATTTGTTATTTGGGAGGATTTACTTATTCCTAGTTGAATATCAATAAAAGCTACTTGTTCTAATTACTTCTTGCTTCATTTTCCGGAGATCCAGTCATACTGTCATCCTCCGTTACGCATCTTGTCGACTTTCTTTCAGATTGATTTGTTTGTATAAGATTCCGCTATAGAGTTGTGTAGGTTCTTCACATTTGCTTGGCTCAGTTTCATTTCAGGTAAAAAAAGTACCGATACTTATAGTTTCTTCCCCCCCCCCCCCCCCAAGTATCAAAGAATCGATTCAAAATTTTGAGAATCGGCGCGATTCTTTTCATTTTGAAGGAAATTTTTGACAATTCCAACACCAATAATGGAAAAAGATCAAGAAGTGAAAATACCTCAAGAATTAAGAACACTCATCACTGCCTATTACAATCTAATGACCTACTATCTAAATCAACTATTATCTCTCCATACACATTACTTATGTAATGACTGACGGACTGGCATGACTGCGGTTAAGACGTTGAAATTTGAAGAAGACCCTGTCCATCATCCATGGCGGGTCAAAAAATGTGAAAGATGTTGTTTCCAAGTTGTGCCCATAAGAAATGAACAAGTTTGCTCTGTGCACCTTCAGTGAATACCATCTCATCTGGGGGTACCAGGTAATGAATAAGCCAACAGATATGCGATATATGTGTTGAATTGAGATGAACACATTTCTATAGTTCAAATCGTCCTGAATTATCCCTATTTTTACACAACTGATGGGTTGATAGACGGTTCATCAAGAAAAATTTGTAGGTAAATGGTAATTTATGTTGGAGGTGGGTGACACCAATAATTTATGCCACGAATTAAAATCAATACAAAAGATATAGTAATGCGATGGCGCATTACATAAAGAATACGAAGCCTTCCTCAAGAACGTTTCCTTACGCCTCGCCAACAAGTGGTCGAAATCCTACTCCCAGGTGATGATGTGGGCACGAGTGAAAACTCAATTCTCGGTTCACCGAGCAGTCTCCATGAGGCTAAGGGGCCCTAGGAAACACGTACGAGGACTAGGACTGGAGGACGGAGCAGCAATTTGGCTACCGGAAGACTAAAATCACACACACACACACACACAACGTACTTACATACATATATATAGGTAGGAAAAAAAAATGAAATCAGATTAGTTTGGCAAAATCAATTTGAACCTTTGGCACGAATCAATTCTAATATTTTTGACATCTCAATTTAAACTTTCGGCGACTCAATTTCTACTTCTGGCTTCCATACCACTTCGAGCTTTTGGCATAACAATTTATACTTTTCACAAATCCCAACTAACCCAACATTCCACCCCATATAATGATCAATAAATGTTTTTTCTCTCGTTAAAAAAAAAAAAAAAAAAAAAAAAATACAAAAGATATAGTTAATGGGTTATTGAAAGAAACTATTACAGTTGAAATAGGTACATTTTTGAGAAGTCATTGGAAGTTTCTAATAAAATGTACAGTGCATTTGAAGCACCGATTCTAAATAAATTTTCTCATTCTAATAAGACTGATTTTAAAAATTTCAACGGGTTGTTGGAGCTCTTCAAAAAATTGTTTCTTTATTGTCTTGAAATTGTATATTTTGGACGTTTCGCCCAGACAACGTGGGCTTCTTCAGCATGTATTTTCTTACAAGAGTTTTTGTCAATCCTCGGATTCATTAGAATCGTCGTCTACTCTTCGATATTATCTTTTATTGCATGCTGAAGGCTTTGCACATCCTATTGGCCGGGTATGTTCAGCTTTAACTTGAAATTCAAGTTCAGGTTTGACTTGAATGCCAATTTTGAAAAAAGAGAAAGTTAATGGGAGGCGAACAACGTATTTTGAAGATCCTGATGAGATTTTCTACGTCCAAAATATACAATTTCAAGGCAATAAAGAAAAATTTTTTTGAAGAGCTCCAACAACCCGTTCAAATAAGAAAAATGGTCAATCCATTCCTCACCAACTCAAAAAAATTTCAAGAAACTATCGATTCTTTAAAATATCGATACTTTTCAAAAATCGATAGATATTTTTCGATTCTTCCCAAAAAGATCGATACGATTTAAATCGATTCTTTTTTAAGGATCTTGCATCCGTATTTTATTTTCATTTGAGTTGGAGACCCTCGCCTCAGTTACGCGGAGTGCTAGAAGTGCAGGCCTACGATGGTCCTTATCTCACCGAAGAGACGCTCTGTGAAAGCCTACATGTTGTCACTTAGTAGAGCGTGCTCTACCACTCTCACTCGAGTCAACCTGCGGGGCATCTTCTTTCCTCTCCTCCTCCTCATCCACCTCATCTTCCGTTTTTCTTCTTCCTTCACGATCCCCCTTTCGTCGGGAAGATGAGCCCTTTCACAATCGTGATTAGGCTCCGCGCCGCCTCGGTAAACTCTTGGGGTCCTCTCTCCCCCGACCGCCTCTACTCCGCCCTCGTCTCTCGACTACACATCCCATCGCTTGTCTAATACTTCCAACCCATCGCTATCGCTCCCATCAATCAGTTTCTCCTTCTTTGCGAGTCGATTTTCCCTCCCTTTCTCTGTGAATTATCTGTGAAGGCCTCTTTTGAGAGATTCGACTCCATCAACCTTTAACAATTGACTGAATGGACTCCTTGGTCAGTTGAAATCAGGGACCTCTTCCACCAAAAGGTTGTGCTCTTGCAACTCTGTTCCTTGGGCATTGCATAATAAAGTTTAACCACCAGGAATGAAACCTATAATCCTAAAACCGTCAAGAGTAACTTCTCCGTTCCCACACATTTGTACAATAAGTCGCCTTCTTAATGATGTCCCTAACCGACTTTCTGACATTAATTGGTTTTCTCTTATACCTTTGTAGGTACCGATGAAGCCCACTTTTCAGCGATTCTACCACATTAACCCATTACAAGGGACATGCCCATGAATCGGGGAGTCTTGTCATCTATTCAGTCAATTACTCTGGTTCCAGTATTGGTTTATTATTCAATAGTAAACCATTGTAATCGCTCTTCTTGAAAAAAAAAAAAAAAAATGTCTAACCCCCCTGAAAATTTCATGATTTACGTTTCAAAGGGTGTAGAATCCAAATCTGCAATACAAAATTTTCCGTCCGTCCGCCGTTTTCTCCCGAACGGCGTGTTTCACAGGTTAGGACGATTATTGAATTTCAGGAGATATGCATGGAGGAGACCAAAAAAAATCTGAAATTTTCAGAAAAAATCCATATTGGTCCGACGACGCCCCAATTCTTTAGCCAGCTCTCTCACTTAATTTGAAGTGCCACTTAAGGGTTGTCAAAGTTTTGTAAAATCCCTAAAAATCTAAAAAAAAAAAAAAAAAAAATCAAGGCGGCCTAAATATGGACTTTTTTTGAAGAAATTTCCATGAGGAATCAAATGAGCCCCTCCCCAGGTCTGTAGCTCAAACCATTCCCGATGTATGGCATGATCTTATGCTGCAAAGGAAAATTTTTGCCCCCTATGAATATGGTATACACACTTGGACACAAGAGAAACGTTTTGCCCGGCAGATACACCTAGGCCCAAGACAAAACAAAACGCTGTATGTACGTGTCACAAGTGCCATAAAATCTTAAAACCATAAAAAAAAATGCTGCAAATTCTCTCACTGGGGTTTATTATTCAATTTCATTCATTTCCCAATAAATATTTTGTTGAGTAGTGATAATGGATGTTGTATACCTCTAGTCAGTGATAGCAGTAGGGAGTGAGAAATCAGCACTTCGTTATTTTCTCCTGTGTCCTTTAGGTAGGTACAACATTTACATATTTATCCATAGAACATGTAAGGTAACGGTACCGGTAGTGGCCACAGTTAAGAATTTTTTTCTTTAGTTTTGACAATTGTGGGCCAATCAGGACTCATTTAGACCGACTCTTCCCTAACATATCCATTGCCTAAAACTATCAAAAGAACAATTTTTTCTATTTTTTATTAATTTTTTCTCACACCTTTATTTTGATCTAGTAGTGGCCACATCAAATTACGAAATTTAGTAGTGGCCACGTGCATGTCTCAGTAGTGGCCACTTGACATTTTGCCCTCCTTACGTGTTTAAAATCATTAAATTCAATACCAGATGAACAAAATTGATTCTATCCAGTAGAAGCTCTAGGATACAGCCCAACAAACGAGGAAACTAGGGACGGTCATATTGAGAAGTTTACCACAATTTCCAATGATGCTCTGCGCACTCCTAGTTCAACCTCTGACTACAAGATGACATGAGCTGACCCTCCTGCAAGTTTGAAGCCACTAGGAGATGGGAATCCTTATTTCTCAAATATAAACTTTAAAATGGCCACTACTGGAGCAGTGGCCACTACCGGTGCCGTTACCCTCCACTTAAGAGGGAAATTTTAAAATGTACAAAACTGTATTCATTTGATTTCGATAGCATTACTGACCAGTGACATAAATGTGACCGAAATTTTGAAATGACCCTAATAGGGATAATAAAGCGAATAGGAAAGAAAGAAAGGTGTGGTGTTTGATTGTATTGAGAGATGAAAACGGGAGCTTTACCCTCTTGGAAGGCGGTTCGGCCTGCGGGCGTGCTAAGGAGATGAGTCGTGCGGGCACTGCCTACTCGGAGCGCCGTCTTAGAACAAAAGCCCTCAAACCTATTTGTCGATGCCCCGGCTCTTCCGAACCCTCTCTATTATTAGTCACGAGCGGCCTCACCTTTAGAGAATACGAAGAAAGAAAAAAAGAACCCAACTCTCTAAAATAGATCTTTTACCGACTATCAGAAAGAGGACAACCCGTTATCAGATGGTTCGGCTCATAAAAGGAACAGTTCCCACTCCTTGAGCCGTTCATTTTGGGGCTCCAGATATTCAGTTCTTATCAACGTATCACCTCGTGTCCGTCAAAGGGTTGGTCCCCTGAGAGTTTCTTCGTTCAGTTGAAACAATGGAGGTAATGACGGGATCAGGTTATTTAAAGCTCATCTATTATTGGGTGTGACGGCGGTAGGATGCTACGCCTATTACCGACTCCCTTGCTCGGTTCTGGCATTTTACCTTAATTAGCAGGCGGTAGAACTTTCTTGAAAACCTTATCAATTCTTGATTAGTAGTTCTCTGATTTCATTAACCTACTTTGAATGTAGTTCTCGGAATCAGTATGATAGTTTGTTTATTGATTAAGGAGCGTCGATGGGAGTATTCAATGTCGGTATTGAACGTACCGTCCAAATGGAAAATTCGGTGAAATCCAAACAAAACCACATTAGTCTGTTTTACCAATGAACGCAATGTCATCGTACCAGACATAATACTCAACGGCGTCACCCTGGACAGCAAATTAAATTGGAACGCACACATCAAAAATCTTCAAGCCACAATCCGTTCAAGAATCATCCTAAAAAAATACCTGCTGACAAGTAGTGCTGTCTCACTCAACATAAAGCGATTACTCTACATCGCTCGCATACTTCCCATCTGGCAGTATGCCAATGAAATCTGGAACTCTGCTGCTAATACTCAAATTAAAAGAGGCCAAACACTTCAGAACAGAGTTTTAGGTACGTGCACACAGGCCCCTTGGTATGTACGCGATGCAACTTTGCATAGTGATTTAAACGTCAAGTCGTCCACAGCAACCCTCTAGTCAAGAACACACTGGACGACGCTCAGTCAAGACCACACTGGACGACCCTGAAACCCCCAGAACTAGACGTCGTCTAATAAGAAAATGGCACAGCGATATGCTAATCAGCTGAAAATCAGACACTGCAATAATATATTTATCCTTTGTTGTCGGTATCCTCATGGATATCGACTATTCACAAACGTGGCTATACAATAATGTTTTCCACAATAAATACCTGTACCTATATAGGAGACATGGACGTTACGTTTATCAGAACAGCAAACCATCCAACTGTACCTGCAGACGACAATAGCATTCGTAGTTAGTTTGATACGTGCCCGTCATACGAAGGATGTTTTTCATGGATAGATCAACGATAACCGCTGATGAGTAACTAGTTCGCACCGTACTGAGCTTAATATGAGATTCGAATTAGAGATCGGCAAAGCCGGTCCACAAGAGGATCTGTTCACTACGTAGAAAGATTTGGGTCTATCGGAGCCGTTCCAGGAACGTTCGGAACCGTTCCATAAATGCTATAGGTTCCTAAAGTTGATAGGTTGTAGGCGATTATAGCTCATAGCAACCATGGATTCTTGGTATGGGTGGATTTGACCTCAGTGGAACGGTTCCGCAGAATAACGGCACTAATCTATCGATCAAATCACCTTTAAAGTTTGTGGTCTGAATGTAGTGAACCCATGTTTTTTCATGGTCGACATGGTCACGGGCCGGATGACCATCTGCGTTGTTTGTTCTTTCCCGGATAATAATGATAAAATAAAATAAAAATGTCGTCTATCACAAGGCACTTCAATAGAAAGTGGAACCCATTCACTAAAATACATGGTCAATAAATAATCTTTAAAATTTCACGGTTTACGTTTCAAAGGGTGTAGAATCCGAATCTGCAATAAAAATTTTTCCTTTTTCATTCGAGGAATCGAATGAGCCCTTCCCCACGTCCGTAGGTCAAACCATTCCCGATGTATGGCCCGATTTATGGTGCCAACATTTGCGTTTTTTGGTTTATTATTGTTTGTTTGTAAATTAGGGATGCCGAGAGCGTCGAGTTGTTGTGAATGTGGTTGCTGCAGTGATAGCCGATGTGGATACGTGTAGTTTATAGCCGATACACGGGTTGAACCATTCTGATATGCATGAAACGCTGATGATATATAGGTAAATATCATTCAATATTATTAGTGGGGTAAATAAGTATTCTTTCTCTGGGGTTCGTGATTTGAATCTGTACTATCCTTCGGAGTGTGCGTGTTTCACAGGTGATAGAGCGATTATTGAATTTCAGGAGATATGCATAGAGAATTAAATCTGGTTCTCAACCAAAATACCTATTTGGATTGATGTTGATCATAAAATCGTGATTGTGAAACACGCTCACTGCAAATTCTTTCAAAAATTATTCAATTTTATTCATTTGAGTTGCATTCATTGATTTGAATTTCTTCTAAGCTTGTGAGTGCGCGTGTTTTGCAGGTGGATTATGAATTTGAGTTATATACGTAAATCGGTTCTCAACCAAAACACCTATTTGGATTGATCAGTTGATGATATTTGTGTGCCTCCTCTACATCAGTCTTTTGGCTACATCGTTTAAATTTGGATTTGGGGGAAGTTTTAACGCAATACGATGCTAAAGGACGAGATAAATTATAGATGTTTTTATTGTCGTTATTGAGGTTCAATAAAAAAATGCAAATTCTTTCACTGGGGTTTATTATTCAATCGGCTTGCGTTCATTATTTGAAATTCTACTAAGCTTTGGAGTGTGCTTGTTTCACAGGGTAGAGCGATTATTGAATTTCAGGAGGCACACAAATATGATCAACTGATCAATCCAAATAGGTATTTTAGTTGAGAACCGATTTACGTAGCTCAATGCATATCTCCTGAAATTCAATAATCGCCCTATCCTGTGAAACACGAACTCCAAAGCTTCAGTAGAAATTCAAATCATGAACGCCAATTGAATAATAAACCCCAGTGAAACAATTTGCAGCGTTTTTTATTTATCTACATTAATTATCCAAATAAAATATTGATCTTGATAAAATTCTCATTTATAACCTCTAAGGTGGAACCACAGAAAATAGAATACACTTTACTCTATGTTCTGTGGAACGAAGTTCGCCGGGTCAGCCAGTATGTATTATAATAAAAGTGATTGGACTGTTAAATCAATAAATTGGTTAGAAATTCTTCATTATGAAATGTGGATGAATGGTATACTATGGTATGGTGTCCCCCTACAATGAAAGGATCCGAACCTCAGTAATTCGAATGCCGATTTCCTTTTTCATCTATCAACAGCCATTCGACAGGCATCACGATGGTTCTTGAAAGTTGAAACGAACTGTTTCAAAAAAAAAAAGTTATGATATAACTAGCGTTTTAGTTTGTGTGCTGTATAACATTCGGAAACCAACTCCGTGATTTGGGTCGTCGTTCTATGAAGGTGATTTAGAAGTTTGAAAAAAACACTAATGGACCGCTTTGCCGCAATAACTCTAAACTCGGGCTCTGAGGGGAAGAGAAAGGTAAAATTATTGTCCTCGTTGATACACGTGTTTTTGCCCCGACGGGCTACTAGCTGGGTAATTCCTTTCGGTGTAACAACAAACCAATTACATTACAGTTGTATTTTGAGGAGCCGTTCGACATCCCCTGAACTGCCTAGTGACTCGCACGGCAATGTCCGACGTCGGTGTTAACCATCGATTTGAATAAGTGATTGGAAAATAACCCTGTAATCGTCGCTAGTCAATCACCTCCTTCAATCTGACAATCGCTTCACGTTTCAAACGCAAACATGCTCCAAATAAGTTAAATAGTTCAGCTTCAACAGAAGGTGTTTTTTTAGTAAACATGGAAATGATTGAAATCGCTACGGAGAATTCAAGGAAATGGAGACTCCACAACCGGGGGGGTATTAACTTGTGATAGATACATAGATATATATCGTGGGGTTCCGAGTAAAAGTGACCAAGTAACATTTGCAAAATTTTACAGGGGAGCGATCTGAAGTTTCACCTATTTTTTTCTTACGAACACTGGTTGTGTGATGTCTCATCCGACTATGTTTCGATTTTTCTTTATCCTGTAGGTAGTTAGCTAGTGCCCGCCTATGATATCGTGCTTCAAAATTCACTTCAGATTAAATAAGAGCTGTTTTCCGGAAAACTCTATTTGATCATTTTTGACCATTTGGTCAATTCAATTCTTCGAAAATCTGTCGCATAGTTACATGAAATTGAGGGATTGAATAGTTTTTTCGTTAATTTATCGTGTTGCCAAGCATCTAATAACAATGACATACCTATTTCTGTTAGAAAAGGTTATCCATTACCTATCACTGTAATTGGTCATTTTCACCTGCCCACTATGCAATCTTACAAATCTTACACAGTGAAAGTGATCAAGTGGCAATTGATAACATTTACATGCACCAGCGAGAGTACATCCATCCAGTCCATCTCGTGTTTTGTGGTTGAGTTCAAATGCCATTTGGTCACATAAAACTCTTTGGGTCAGGCAGGTAAAATTTATTTTCAAGTATTTCTTGCACATCAGTTTGAAGATAACGTTCTTAGCAACAACACACAGTAGACAACGTTCCTTAGTACCGGAATGACAAAAAAAGCTCATTTTGAAAAAAATGTTACTTGGTCACTTTTACCCGGAACCCGACGATATATTTATTGTGTTAAAAACATGTTTTTTCACAAAATTATGGAGATAAACAAACAAAAAATCAATGAAACTTATAGTAATAATAATGACAAAAAATTGATGGAACGATATGGAAAGCATACAGTCGAAAATAAAGCCTTCATTTACATTGAACGCCCTTTGCCGTAGAACTGTTTGCAGGAATCCTACCAACTTCATCACCTCTCTCCTGTCGTTACACAGTAGGAACGATTGAAAAATTTCTTCATGAAAATATAGAGTTACAAAGTATTTGACCCGCTCGTACTTATAAACTTTGCATGAAGAGATGTGGGTTGCTACAGCGTGTCTGGGCTATTATCGTTACATACTGACCAGCTTAAAGAGCTGTCAAATCTGTTGACTATCCCATGATCTTCCGACAGATTGAGGGGTTGGCACATCTTATTTGGCACAAAAGTCTCTTTATATTGGGTGTTCATTATTCATTATAATTATAAAGTTCATTATAATTATAATGGGTGTTCATTTTCGAGATACGAAGCACTTTGTCGGGGCCAATCGGGAAATGTCGCGGGCAATAATTAAAGGACGACAAAGAAAAGTTAAATTATGAGCAAAATTTGGTAATCTTTGGCCCAGGAATGTGACGGAATAAACCTAGCAGTACCACGGACAGATGTGCTATTTCTTTTATTGTATTTATGGAATCTACTTATCTTGAAACTAAGCTGATTTTAAAAAGGAAATCGAAGTCAATCACTGTAGAAAAATCCTACAAAAACACTATCACTAGTTAATAACAGTAATAATAGTGAATAATTATAGTGGACAGGAACCCATAAAATGTCTTGTTTTCTTTAGAGGTCCCATCCATACTACCGTACAACAAGTATGCAAAAATTGTATACCACAGATCTTCCATATTAGAGTTCTATTTAGTTTATTATTTTTTATTATGAACGTTAATAATAGTTTCTTTCTTAAAAACCCAAAATTCTGTAAATTCACCTTTATAGAGTGATAATTGTACATATGATAGATAGATTAATTGTGTAACGTACAACTTATTTTAATATTGTAATTAAAATGTGTGTTCTGTTTTCAGGTTGGTGCCGTTTACCCTACATGGAAAAGTTGTTACCGTAAGTAAAAACTAGTTGCTTTAAATAACACAATATTCTGAAATCAACATGATTTATCTCGAGATCAGATGACAAAAGAAACTATCAACGTGGTATTTCAAAGAGACAGATAGACACTGGTGTGTTATCAAGCATACATTAGTAAGAGTAACTTCCCTTTCATCTCTAAGGGCTGTAGGAAAGTCTTGCCATGGGCCTGGTTATATATATGTTATTCTGTGGATAAAACATATGTTCCTGTTTGTCTGTTTGTGAGTACAAAATGGCAGTAACTGCTGAAAAAATTGTTTTTTCTTCAACTGGTGACCATTTTATTCCTTTGCACAGTTTATTATGTAAGGTAAACATTTCTATGGAGTCGGTCTTCGACTTAAAGGAATGCATTGGCCGTAATACAGCTCTCGTATACATATTTTATTTATAAACGTGTATGTTTGCATACCATGGAAAAGTGTATGATATTATTATATACGCTTCACCCAATGTCGGGGCTGAAAATAGAGCCTGTATCATAAAGTACAGCTATGTCCAGGAACTCAGGGTATCCACATTCTACGTCAGGATCCGTTTGCCAAGCTAACAGCAGGTAACAGGTCCGTAGAGACGGAGAGACTGTGCCATTGGGCGAGTAATTGGGAGCAAGAAGCCAAATATCGTTTCTACAAGCCCATTTGGGTCTGTATGAATCGCGAATGTCCAAGTTGCCAGTAGTATGGAGCAGATTTGGAAAAATGAATATGCAATGAACGACCTTCGGCAGGCGATATTTGAGCTAAAACGAGTGGCTTCTGATAACATCAAGATCATGGTCGTTACCGTGTAATAGCGCGGAGTGTGGTGCAGGAAAAGTGCCACGAGGAACTCGAGGTTGCCGCACCAAGCGTGCATTGAAATATTACCACCTGCTTCTTTTATGGAGGCGCTTCTTTCTTCACAACCCTCTCCATCTTAAAACTTCTACAACTTCCAAAATCTAGGTGCCCACCCGACTTTTTAATCATAGTTTATTTATTCATTTTTTGTTTATGGTGTGGCATTTTCGCCTATGTTTTGTTCATATATTAAAGAATACTTCAATGCATTTACGTTTTATGTGTTTATACGTACGAGTAATTATGTAAAACGGTGACTGTTAAAATTTACAGTTCCATTCCAAATATTTTGAAGAAGAGTGATATTTTAGGATTCTCATTTTTTCAAAACAATTGGAAAATAGAAAATGTATTGAAACAATTTTCCGATTCGGGTGCAGACCTATCTGACAAGTTTCTGTGTCGCAAGGTTTTCGCACGATGGCTTTCGGACTGTTGCGGTTTCGTTTCACCGCGCTGAAGGCCAGTTTCCACATTTCTGCGTAATTTTCGCACGTCTGAATGCCCAACGGGTAATTTCGCATAGCGCCTATTCAAGGGCTTTTCGATATCATAAAAATAAGAATACTGCAACGGAAACGCTTGAAATTAATATTTAGTGTTCTCCCAATTATGACGTTATGACGTTTGGTCGATTTTGAAGATTAAATCATCATCAGAAACTAACAATAACTGGACGTACAGCAGAAAGGGTTTAGATTATATTGCCAAATGTGAAAGGTTGCTTAAATCTATTGGTCACATAGATTGAAGGAAGGTTCAAGTTGGAATTCAATTAGGGTGCTCAAAGTGAAACGAGCGCCAACAGCGGTAACGTTTTATCAATGTGAAAGTTAAGGTATTCATCCCAATGATACAATCTGTTATGGAATGGAGCAGTGGTGAAATCATTGTTGGATCTTCTCATTAAACCAGTTTTACTACAATATTCCAATTCCTCTCTTTTGTAGTAAAATTCGAAATTTCCGGATTTTTGCACAATTGGAGTGAAATTGGAATTAAACCAAAAAAGAATAATAAAAAATCGGTTAAGAATAGTAGGCTGGGCATCTTCGTAATTTGTCATAAAAAGACGTACACACACAGACAGACAGACATACACCGATAGTTTTTTTTTACGGATTCGGTCTTACAATGGTCTGAAACGGAATTTAGTGAATTTATTTGTTTTTGGATTGGTCTCATGTTTTGATTGTCCCTTAGTTCCTGAGTTCAATTCTAATAGGTGTCTCTCTACTTACGATGCCTTGCTCTAGAGGGACGCCTTGAAAACTAATCTTAAAAATCATATGTTCAGAAATGGTTTTTTTACCATGAGTGATGATAGTTTCGCGAAGAAGAATACAGTCATAGTTGATAGTGAATATTGATGATATTATCTGTTAAAAATTGCCTGCTGCATGCGATATCCTAGCTAAAACGAGTGCCGGCGAATAACATAAAGGTCATTTCCCAAAGTGCGTCATCGAGTGGTGGACAGTGTGGGAGATGTGCCACGAGTTGAACTTCTCATCAGGAATACTTCGTGGTATCGCCATGCGCGTCCTTATAGTCGCTTACCTCAACTTATTGTCACTCTATAGGATTTCTTACTTTTATCAGTGTCCCATACACATTTCATGGGAAGAATTTAAGAATCACATGTTCTTAAAACCACTATCTAATAATTTTTTGCAGTAAGACTAGAACCATGTGTGGTGGATATGGATAGTCCTCCCTTCCTGCTAAACTGCTAAACCAGAGCATGAACCTGGAGTTTATCAGCTTCAGGGTTATTCTCGGCGAGTTGCAGGCACATCTCCTCAACGGAATCCAGGAGAAATTAGTCAATTTCCTCGCCTTCAAGTTATACCTATAGTTGTAAGTAAGACAGTTGCCAAACGAGGTTGTTTTAATGGGAACTGCAGCTTCGAGATTTTTTGTTAATTTCCTTCAATAATAAACTATATCATAGTACGAAGGAAAGAGGTTTCGAGTATGCATTAGTCCGACAACGCCCCAATTCTTTAGCCAGCTCTCTCACTTAATTCAAAGTGCCCTTCAAGGGTTGTCAAAGTTTTGTAAAATCCCTAAAAACCTCAAAACAAATCAAGGCGGCCTAAATATGGACTTTTTTTGAAGAACATTCCATGAGGAATCGAATGAGCCCCTCCCAAGGTCTGTAGCTCAAACCATTCCCGATGTACGGCATGATCTTACGCTGCCAACATTTGCATCCACATTCACTACATCACTAGGTTACTGCGATCAAAACAAAAACAACAGCGTTTTTTTCCGTAGTAACCTAGTGATGTAGTGAATGTGGATACTGGAGTGAACTCCTAAAAGGGTTTATAGCCGATACACGGTTTGAAGCATTCTGTTATGGATGAAACGCTGCAAATTCTTTCACTGGGGTTGATTATTCGATTGGCTTGCGTTCATGATTTGCATTTCTACTAAGCTTTGGAGTGTGCGTGTTTCACAGGTGATAGAGCGATTATTGAATTTCAGGAGGCACACAAATATGATCAACTGATCAATCCAAATAGGTATTTTGGTTGAGAACAGATTTACGTGCTCTATACATATCTCCTGGAATTCAATAATAGCTCCATCACCTGTGCATGAAATTGATTGAAAAATCATGAATGAAATTGAATAATAAAACCCCAGTGAAAGAATTTGCTGCGTTTTTTGATTTTGTATTCCTTAAATATAATCCCTTAGGGTTGATTTATCAAGATACCAGGATTACTGACACATCCCCGACCGATTCCGGATTTTTGAGCGGAATTTCGTAAACTTTGGTTGAGTAATTTTGGAGAACATCTTTGAGCAGCGGACAAGGACGGCGTGCGGCTGGCTGACGCATTTTTTTAAATTCAATTTTTGAAACCTAGGGATCTTGAAACGCAAAGCAACAACGTTTGAAGACCATTTGTTTTACGAGGTTAATTACAAATGTTAATTATTGGGAATAATAAACGAATTTTGTGCTCCGCACGAAGTGTTATTAGGAAGTTCCAATTAGTACAAATAAATAAGTAAAAAAAACTTTTGGGATTTGTTTCTCAAAATAGTCTCCCGTCGAAGAACTGCTATTTTGTTTTTGAAATAGATCTTCAAGTATTTCCAGAGGTGTTCGATGAATGTTCGTTCGTCATTACACGTGAGGCCGTGAAATCCCTTTAGAAACGTTCTACCGTTCTCTTGAAAGAGCGTAAAAACCGACGAGGAAACATTTTGATCGGAAAGATGACTCTCGGAAGAAATAAGACGCTTATCGCAAAATGAGGCGAGGGAATCCGGATGAAATATTCAACGGGACAGCCTATTGATATCTTTCGCAACATAACTCCAAGCCTCCCCTCCCCCCTTTCTCCCTTCTCCTCATCTTCATCCACTTCTCTTACTGTCCATCGTGTTCCCAAATCGGATAAAAACGCATAGCGAGCACTCATTCGTTTATAGAGCCCGCCAAAGTTATTTTTGTTTCCTTTTTTTCTTTCTTCAAGCCCCCTTTTCATCGGTCTTGTTTACTGGCGGTGTTCGGCGGACGGCTGCGGCGGAGGGTGATACAAATCTCTCATACGTTCGCGAGCTTTAAATCCCAACTACGACTGGTTTGCGTCCCTCTTCGAAAAATCTTTTGGGGGTTTTAAAAAGCAACGGTCTGTACCGGAACTGGGTGAATCTAACGAACATTTGTGTTTAGTATATATACTGAAATGCCACTGCAGCTCCTTTGTTACAATCAAAGGGACACCATTATAAAGTAGAAAATAAAGAAATCTTCAGATGAAAGATGTTGAGGTAAATGGTCAAACTTCCTTAAGATTCGTTCGATCGTGGTAGAGCGATTATTGAATTTCATGAGATATGCATAGAGCACATAAATCGGTTCTCAACCAAAATACCTATTTGGATTGATCAGTTGATCATAATTCTGTGCCTCCTGAAATTCAATAATCGCACTATCACTTGTAAAACACGCACACTCCAGAGCTTAGTAGAAATTCAAATCATGAACGCAAGCAAATTGAATAATAAACCCCAGTGGAAGAATTTGCAGCGTTTCATGCATATCAGAATGCTTCAACCCGTGTATCGGCTACAAAGCCTCTTAGGAGTCCACTCCAGTATCCACATTACTACATCACTACATCTTACTGCTATCAAAACAAAAACAATAATAAACCAAAATAACGCAAATGTTGGCACCATATATTGGGCCATACATCGGGAATGGTTTGAGCTGCGGACCTGGGGAAGGGCTCATTCGATTCCTCATGGAAAGTTCTTCAAAAAAGTCCAAATTTAGGCCGCCTTGACCTTTTTTGAGGTTTTTAGGGATTTTACAAAACTTTGACAACCCTTAAAGGGTACTTTAAATTTAGTGAGAGAGCTGGCTCAAGAATTGGGGCGTCGTCGGACCAAGATGGATTTTTCCTGAAAATTTCAGATCTTTTGCTCCAGCCGTTTGGGAAAAATCGTGCGTACGGCGTACGGCGGACGGACGGAAAATTTTTTATTGCGGATTCGGATTCTACACCCTTTGAAACGTAAACCATGAAATTTTCAGGGGGGGGGGGGGGGGTTTTTTTTTTTTTTTCAAGAGCCCTTTACAATGGTTTATTATTGAATAATAAACCAAGAGGGCGAGATTGAATATAGAATCGGCAATAAGTCGATTTTTTCAGTAACGAGATTCTTTTATATTCGCGGTAGAGGTTTGGGCCCCCCTTGGGCATTGCGGGGTTTTGCGGTTCCTAGTTCTGGCCCTGTTTTTAATCCGTTTTTCGAGGGCATTACCTATGTATTCCACCAAAAGGGCCTACTTTTTTTGAGTAGGACACGGTACTCTGTTTTCACGTTTATTTTAAAGCGTGTTTTGTGAAGTTGTGCCAAAATTTTCGTGTTTCCGAAGTTTTTGGGCGTCTAAAACATCGAAAACACGATCGGGCACCGCCCTTGTATCCCTCCGCCGGCCGGCTCATCGGAGAGCGGCAGGTCTCATCCAGTCTTCGGTCAGTGTTCGGGCGTGGCGGTCTCCCCCAGTCTTCTCCGTTCCGTGTTCGCGTTCGCGCTAAAAGTGTTCTACCTTCATCTTCCATCTATTCGGAACGTGAATCTCCATGGATTGATACAATGGAACGCCGGAACACGCAAATACATTGGTAAGTACCAAGTTTTTTCCTACAAAATCTCTAATAAAAAATCATATAGGCCGAGATTAGGTAGGTGCCGCATGTTTAGGAAGTCCCATGCAATGACTGATCGATAGAACGATATATTATAATTGGTCTAGGGGAGGTTGTAGGACCAGCTAAGCCCAAGAGGAATACATAACATGATACAAATCCGTTTCAGACTTTTCTCGGACCAGATTCGTGGAGAAAACCGAAGGTTTTTCTTTAGTCTGACGGTCCTCCTATTCTTCTATTTCTCTCGATTCATCTCGTGGTAGAACCACAGAATAGGTAACGCACCTCTTATCAGTGATAAGTTATCACAACGTCGCCCGGCATATCGGTGTAGGTCCACGGTATCGATGTATAAATCGAAGAAACGTGTTAGTAAACATCTGATTAAGACCTCAGCTGTGCAACAATATGGGGCCCATCTCGTTTTATAAATTCGCTAGTGTGATTGTAGCTTACACTACCTATGAGTTGAACACACGCTCTTAACACTTCGGAACAGGCAGCATACGTATAATCAGACAAATAGTTCCCTGATTATACGTATATATTCCAACTAGACTATTCCCACAATGTGCAAACATGGTACCTAAGAGTTTAACGATTATCTTTACTCGAACATACAACTAACACTTCGAAACAGCCAACATATCGAAAATACGAGCTAAACTGTTAAGATCTTCTCTAAGATAATACCAGTTTTAAATTCAAATTATAAAAGGACTGTTGTAATAAACTTAACAGAACGAAAAAAAGCATCATGTACAGGTTTTTCCTTTCTTTTTTTTTTAATTTATTGCGCGATTTTCTTCAATTCTGTTAACTTAATATCGATTTCTTCAGGCATGACTGATTCTTCATCTAATATTGGGGAATCATTTTCCACCGTATGTCAGGAGGATTTAAGTCTGACTTTAAATAGTGTCAACATTATTCCTGTTGTATTTAGCCCTATCGATGTACACTGCTGTGACTATTTTAGTTATTGGCAATAAGTTAATTTTAACAAAAATCTTACAATATCCAGCGTGATTCTTTAATTTGAAAGCCGTTCGTTTGAACGAAATTTTCAAAAACGTTAAATTAACTTCCAACTTTTTTGTTAGAAACAGGAAACCTCCCTGTTTGTTCTTTGATCTTTCAATATTTGACTGTTTCAGGCAGTTAATTAGCGGTAACCAACTGAATTAATTACACAGAAGTAATTGTTTCCGAAACTCGAAAGATTATATTCGAGAATTCGTAACACGTTGATGAAGTTTGTTAAACTCTCCGGCTCGCAAAAAAATACAAAGCAACAAGTGTCGACCCCTTCCTTCTTTTGCAGAGTGAGCTAACTTTGAAACCGTTGGAAGCAGATAAGCTCTACTAGACCGTGGTAGGATCTCGGTACTTCCCAGACAATGTAACAAACGTCTGCCAAGTGGGTGTGGCACATAGCTTCCTCGTATCCATAACATGACTGTATAGATCATTGAAAGTTATTATTGACTAAAAAACTTCGTTCAATTAGGCGAAGTAAATATTGAATTAGGGTAAATTTATTGTTATGCAGGTGCATAACTTGAGAAAATAAAGGTAGACATGTTCAACTATTGAACAAACTATAAAATATACGTAATAAGTCCGAACAATCCCTGAAAATTTCATCGAAATCGGTCAGGAACTCCCGGAGTTATGCTTGTGGCAAGGATTTCACGTTTGCGCATGCGCAGAGGGTACTATTGATCCGGGGGTCATGAAACTCATAGGGGACCATCTACACATCAAACCGAACAATTCCTGAAAATGTCATCGAAATTGATCAAGAACTCCCGGAGTTATGCGCGTAACAAGGATTTCACGTTTGCGCATGGGCAGAGACTACTATTGATCCGGGGGTCATGAAACTCATAGGGGATCATCTACACATCAAACCGAACAATCCCTGAAAATTTCATCGAAATTGATCAAGAACTCCCGGAGTTATGTGCGTAACAAGGATTTCACGTTTGCGATTGCGCAGAGGCTACTATTGATCGGGGGATCATGAAACCTATAGGGGACCATTTACACACCAACCCGCACAATCCCTGAAAATTTCATCAAAATCGGACTATAACTTCGTGTAGTTTTGCCCGTAACAAGGATTTGCTGACAGACACACAGACAGACACGGAGCCAAAATTGTTCAGAAAGGTCTAAAACGCAAAATGCGAGTGGAATTTTCGATTTTGGAGACAAAAAAATTTTCACATTCCCAAAGTGAAAACAATGCTTCCGCTACCTTAGTAGACTCGGAAGCAATTAATGACCTGAAACTCCACGTGTTTGAACTAAGGGTGAATGTATCAATTCAAGTGATGGTTGCTCACGTGTGCAGTAGGCTTCACGTGCGTTGTCGGCCTTAAAAGAATTGATGGATGTTTTGAATAATTTTTTATTTGATGGAGTTCAGAGGAAAAGTGCATAAATTTTATAAAACTCATGACATTGCTTTCCGTGTCCCTCGGTCTTGTAGTCAGATATTACGGGGTCACGCTTTGAAACGTCGCTGGAATAAAAAACCATCGCGTGAAGTTCTGCCGCGATGTGAAATTGGTGCCATCCGGGGGGAAAAAAACCGAAGAATATAGATGGCATTTCCGATATTTCGTATTGGCGGATGGGTAATGACGGCCTTCATACATCATTCAAATAGGGAAAATGAGAACAGGTGGGTGTGGCGAGTACAGAAACAGCTGTTGCTTCGCGTTTATTTCAAATATTCAACAGACGACGGGAGATGATGCAAACGGGTTTGCGAATTTCGTGAAGTTGTTTCCCTTTAGATATTTCCGATATCCCGGCGGGTGGACATTGTAGGGCGAAAGTCTTCCACGAGTTGCTCACTTATTCAAATTCATTTCGATCGCGATGTCACGCACTAAACGTCGATTGTTGCCTCTAGGTTGAAGTTGAACGTAATTTTACAAGAACCTATCTACCTACTTAATTTATCGAATTTGAAATGGTCTCGGTGGCTCTCCATCGATCTAGATTGCCACGAAGTCGTGTTTCATATTACTTTAGTGTTTGAGTATGCACCTCAAGCATGTATGTATTTAGTCAAAATGTCTGTCCAACAGAAAATGTGTTGCATTTCCGAAATATAAACATTTAGATGTGATACTTGATAACTTGATAATAATTCAACATTGAGATATCATATTTATTGCATACACTTGAATTTAAGGAAATTTTCACCTACGAAACATTTTTTTGATGCGCACTTCATGAAAAATGACGAATTATTGTTTCAGTAGTACGGTCTATACTGCAATAAGGTATTTTGTCATCAAATGGAGTTTACTTCATCTTATTAGATAAGCTTACTATACTTCAGAAAAGATTAATGAAAATAGTGCTGGGAGAATACCAACGCAACACTTCCAGTTTGATTTATCGATATACGAAAAATGTATTACAAGACGAGTATTTATAAAGCGTTTATTAGT
The DNA here is from genome assembly GCA_031894815.1 of Creontiades dilutus. NCBI lineage: Eukaryota > Metazoa > Arthropoda > Insecta > Hemiptera > Miridae > Creontiades > Creontiades dilutus. The sequence continues at coordinate 123,427 of JAVIWC010000678.1, forward strand.
TCATTTCATATCGATATTCTTTTACTTCATAAATACCAAGAGTCATAACCTGGTTTAAAAAACACATATAGATACCTAACATATTTCGTTTGGGAAATAACAAATTTTTCAAATCCTGGAACTTATCATAGGCTCACTTATCTCGAAGTTTAAACAACTATCAAGTTCTCCGTAAAATCAAATACTCCATCATAGAACTTGGCTTACGTGGTGGGACAGCAGAAGTTACACAGCTTTTTAAGGAGCAACACTTGTCCGAATACCCCGTGGGGTATGTCCTTTACACGTACGGCTCTAAGAAAGGAAATAGTAGTGGTTGCGCTTTATATGATCCACAGACTGGAACCAGTGGGTGTGTTAAACTCAACGACTAGTATTCATCTGTATTTAAGTGTGAAGCAGTAGCGATTTGGGAGGCTCTTCGTTACGCGGGGGTCAGTAATGAACGTTTAGTGGTAAGAAACTGATTGTCGAAGCGTTTTACTCAAGTTAGCAAACTTCAAATTTGTCAGTTCTTTCAATCATGTATTGATGGAAATTTTGAAGACGGTTAAGCTCATGAGAGAGTCAAACCATCATGTGCGATTCGTGTGGAGGTGAGGACACTTTGGACTATAAGGCAACGAGAGGGCAGATGTCCTGTCTAATGAAGCCCGTCGCTTTGGACATCTACTACACGTAAAACTTCCGTATACAGATATTTATACCCACGTATACCAGAAATTTAAGAATCAATGGCAGTCGCTGTACAATAACGCAGAAACAGGAGAGTGTTTTCGACAGCAAAATGAAAAAGTTTCTGTGCGGCCATGGTTCTATTCATTTGGCTTCGACAGAATATCGATTCGAATCATTGCTCGAATACGATCGAATCATGGCCTATGTGCCGCATACTTGCATAACATATTGCAAAGTGAAACCCCCTATTGTAAGAACTGTGGAAACAGAAACACTTCTCAGAAGAAGATCATTCCAGTGCCCAAAGCATGCCGAATCAAAGGTTTTCTGAAAACTAAAAGTGGAGATTGCTACTTTCAACAAATTTCCCCATCTAACAGAAAGAAAAGAGGAAACTTTTTTAGAACTTTCAAATTCACTATCAGGATCTGCTTATGAGGATATGCATTCATTCAGGAAAAAAATTTGAAAATTCCTTGTTCAAAATTGTAGTACCTATTAAATCTAACATTTTTAATCTTTTTTTAAACTTTAAAAGATAAAATAAAGCACTATGCCAAAAAGTAGAAAGTAAAAAAATGTAAATGATTAGAAATCGCAGTTAGATACCTGAAAGCTATAATATATCTCGCTGAAAAGCCCGTCGTCACCTCACTGGTAAATAATTGGATCGACGCGGGATTTTTGATAGGCGACACTAGCGCTTCCAATCTTGATTGCAATTAAGAGAATTAAGTTGTGGTGGTGCTGTTGGGAGAAGGTTGTGTTGCACGGAGGAAGATCCGTGACAGTTTGAACAACTTTCAAATTTGTTGCAGAGCTTTCTGTCTTTGTATGAAATAAGACTGAAAAGACCTGATCACTTGAACCTGAGAAAATGATGCTTGGTGGATAATGCGTTTGCACTTGGACAGAGTGAAGTATTGATTTTTGGAATGACATTCATAGGAAACCGTCTGCTGTTAACACGCACATTCCCTGAAATCTCATCCAAATTTGGTGAAAACTCTTTGTACAATGATTAGTGGACACAAAGCTGACACAGAAAACGAAAGGTGTTCATTATAGTCTACAACAGTTAAATGCAAGTTTAAATTATCGTGTTAGGGGAAGATGTCCGGTTTCAAAGAAGCCACTTCTGCAGATGAGAAAGGATCCAGCCACATCCAGCCATCAGTTTCCATAGACATTCTACTGAATGCTGACGGTTGTTGAATGCTTAGTGGTATTGAAAGAACTTCCAATTCTTCAAAAAGTGTTGGCACCTACGAAAGGAGCAAAGGCAACTGAACCCGGATTTTGAAGAACTCGACAGAAATTCGCGGAGGGCCTTGTACCTTCGTGCGGAGTACCACCAAATGGAAGTGAGGTAGCTTCAATGTCGGACTCCTCGGTAAATGGAGAGCACCTAACAGCTACCGGGTCACGATTAAATAGAGAAAAAAGCGAAACCTACGATCCCTCAACGTCAGAAAGAGAAGCTCCCTTCCTCATTAGCCTGTTTAGAGTTTTGAATGATGAAAAGAAGTGAAATATGTGGGACCCGCGAGGCTACCAGCTCCTACAGCTCTAATGGTTCTATCACTTCTCTCCGGCTCGGATTCCGAGCAATGCTCTTCATTTGCCACTCGTCCGCCAGGGAACGCTATTAAAATCTTGAAGCTTCGAGCCCCTCCGAAGGCCTTCCAGTGAAAATTGGTTGGCTCGCTTCGGTGTAGTTGGTTATGAAATGTTGAAAAGCGATGTGAGCGATTGCTCGTTCGTTTTTCCCCTCTTTATTTCCCCTACATAATGCCCGCAGTTCGACAGAAACCCCCGGTCGAAATGGACTGACATTTATAACTCAATGGGATAGTTAAGAAGTTATTGTTTTTGAGGTTTAATCATCGAAATCCATTCGACTTTCATTACGGATTACGAGCGGAATTCTCAAAAGTCTCGAAGGAGAAAAAAACCAATAACCGACTAATAACAGAGAAAAGTGAATCTGACACTGACACAATGACATCTCGGTAACAAGGAAAGAAGAAAATGAAAATTGACCAAGTCACTTGGATCTGTTACGTAATTTGTTACTGCACATGTATTTTGTTATCTGTTTGAGAGTCATTATTCCTCCTCCATCCGTTGAAATGGTTTGAGTACATTTTGTGCAAGTTTTGCCAACAAAACCGTCACCACCATTAGGAGATTATAGCAACTGGATTCCAGAGATGGGCGTTAATCGATTCACGAATACTTTTGCAATTACAAATGTAATCGTGAAAAGTATTCGTTAATAACGATTACTTTTGAAGCAATCTGTTATTCGTTGGCAGGACGATTAACGATTACGAAAGTATTCGTGATTAACGAATACTTTTCAGCGAATACTTTTAAAGTAATTGTGATTAACGACTACTTTTTTGCGAATACAGATACGAATAACGATTACGTTGTTTTTCGAAGTCTCAGAAGTGAGAATCCGAAGAATCCATGAGTCTTCGTCGTTGAGTGTAGGGAAAATTAAGAGGAAAGTTATGTTTTTGCTGTCATAACCGCCCTGCCGTGGGAATGACCCCGGGCTGAGAAAAGTAAAATTGATAGTTTAACCATACTTAGCTCTTGAAATTAGAATGTTCAAGTTGGACACACATTCCAATCAATCCAGCGTCCAAATTTACAACATACATGGAAAACGACACCCCACACAACTTTGTTCTTAAAATCCCAATTTTTGCGCCATTTTTCACTTCGAAACTTCTACAAGCCTGTTAAGTTTCCGTAATCATTATTCATAATGATATGTATAACTATAACCGCTATTCCTTTCAACTACTCCCACTTGCATCACACACAATTTCATGAGCCTAAAGTTTTTTCAATTTACCAAAAATTTGGAAAATGCAGAAATACCAACCAAATTCTTCAAAATTGTAACCTTACGGCACCACACTTTTCCATTTCACTAGAATGGTCAAACTTCACAATTTGTCATTTGGGTCGATTTCGCAAAGAATAACTACGAGGTGCCCACACGATTATCGAAAAAGAGTTTCAGTTCTTCTAATTCTTCCAATACTTCTCTTTTCTTAAATAGCTTGTTTTGCTTCAGTCTACCAAGGTAGCGGAAGCATTGTTTTCACTTTCGGAATGTGAAAATTTTTTTGTCTCCAAAATCAAAAATTCCACTCGCATTTTGCGTTTTAGACCTTTCTGAACAATTTTGGTTCCGTGTCTGTCTGTGTGTGTCTGTCTGTCTGTCAGCAAATCCTTGTTACGGGCATAATTATACGAAGTTATAGTCCGATTTTGATGAAATTTTCAGGGATTGTTCGGTTTGATGTGTAGATAATCCCCTATAAGTTTCATGACCCCCGGATCAATAGTAGCCTCTGGGCATCCGCAAACGTGAAATCCTTGTTACACGCATAACTCCGGGAGTTCATGACTGCTTTCGATGAAATTTTCAGGGATTGTTCGGACTGATGTAAAGATGGTCCTCGTGAGTAATAAAGAGAAAATAAAGTTTTAACCTCGAGCTTGGATCAAACCATATTGAACCATCATTGAACGATGCATGCCTACCTTTGTCGTGCCTACCTTTATTTTCTCAAGTTATGCTCCTGCATAACAATAAATTTACCCTAATTCAATGTTTACTTCGCCTAATTGAACGAAGTTCTTTAGTCAATAATATTTTTCAATGATCTATACAGTCATGTTACGGATACGAGGAAGCTATGTTGCCACCCACTTGTTTTTCTTGCATTCGCTAAAATCAGTTGTGAACTACGTCCAATAATATCCTTTCCCATAGGTGATAACATAGCAAATTGATCAAGCCGAATTGGGTAACCTCCTTTTTCGAGTCTCGTGAAAAATCGACCGTTAAAGCGTTAAAATCCAGGAATCATTTCAGATGCTTCAAAACGGATTTTATTTTATTTTAATTTAGAAATTTTCAGAGTTATCTGTTGCGATTGCTTCATTTTATATGAAAAATTGTATAAAAATGAAAAACTAATGAACTGGAAGAAACCATTGAGGAAGCCAAACACACTCTTTCCATTTTCAACCTAATATTATCAACATGATAGCCAAAATAATGTGAATTTCTTGTCTTTTCTTTTACATCCTTCAATTAAATGTTTCTCTCCTTCGCTACCTCACCTCGCCAATGTTAAATTTTAACCTTAATCGCTAACTTTTAATGTTAATCACATAGATAGGGCGAATCCCCGAAGTGTCCGCTATGCGCCTTCTCTAGGAGTTGCCGTTACGAGGGGTAATGGTGCGTAATGGGATCAGAAAAGCCCGCGCCCATTTGCCGCTGCGGTGGGGTCCTCTGAATTGATGGATTAGTCAACCGACCTTTTTTTCTCTCTATCTTCCGAGATTTCATATAAATTATACGCCATTTGAGGCGGACTGTGGCGCAAAGGTGGTTTACATTAAGGGGGCTTGTTATCATTTTCCGTGGAGGAAAAAAAAAACCATTAGCCGTCGGTTCCGCCGTCCTTGTGCTTATCAACCTCATTTTGGTTTTTCGAGGGACCTTGAGGCGGCGACTTCTGATAATGATACAAGATACAACACTAGTAAATCCGTGCTTTGTGGCATACAGACCTACCCAAGACTTTGAGATTCGGAGATATTCAGGAGATATACATGGAGCACGTGCATCTGTTCTCGACCAAAATACCTATTTGGATTGATCAGTTGATCATATTTGTGTGCCTCCTGAAATTCAATAATCGCCCTATCCTGTGAAACACGCACACTCCAAAGCTTAGTAGAAATTCAAATCATGAACGCAAGCCGATTGAATAATAAACCCCAGTGAAAGAATTTGCAGCGTTTTTTTATTGAACCTCAATAAACCCCCCCACAATGAAAACATCTATAATTTATCAAGTCCTTTGGCACTCGTATTGCGTTAAAACTTCCCCAAATCCAAATTTAATTTAAACGATGTAGCCAAAGGTAGACAGATGTAGAGGGGGCACACAAATATCATCAACTGATCAATCCAAATAGGTGTTTTGGATGAGAACCGATTTACGTCGTCTATGCATATCTCCTGAAATTCAATAATCGCTCTATCACCTATAAAACACGCACACTCCGAAGCTTAGTAAGATTCAAATCATGAACGCAAGCCAATTGAATAATAAACCCCAGTGAAAGAATACTTATTTACCCCAGTAATAATATTGAATAATAAACCCCAGTAATAATATTGAATAATATTTACCTATATATTATCAGAATGCTTCAACCCGTGTATCGGCTACTAACTACACTACAAGTATTCACATCGGCTATCACTCCAGTATCCACATTCACTACAACTCGACGCTATCGGCCGGACATCACTAGGTTACAAACAAACAATAATAAACGAAAAAACGCAAATGTTGGCACCATAAATCGGGCCATACATCGGGAATGGTTTGACCGACGGGCGTGGGGAAGGGCTCATTCGATTCCTAATAGTATGTTCTTCAAATAGGAAAATATTTAGGCCGATTGGACTAGTTTTGAGGTTTTCAGGGATTTTACAAAACTTTTACAGCCCTTAAAGGGTACTCTAAATTGAGTGAGGGAGCCGGCTCAAGAATTGGGGCGTCGTCGGACCAAGATGGATTTTTCCTGAAAATTTCAGATTTTTTGCTCCAGCCGTTTCGGAGATATCGTGCGTACGGCGTACGGCGGACGGACGGAAAATTTTTTATTGCAGATTCGGATTCTACACCCTTTGAAACGTAAACCATGAAATTTTCAGATAGGGGGTTAAATGATTTTTTTTACATAAGAGCGATTACAATGGTTTATTATTGAATAATAAACCAAAAATAATTATATCTACCATCGTTGATATTTCGGATTTTTAGTTCTCATGGCCTGGTAGATGGGTACAAACGGAACACAGCTTGTTCGACGCATTCCACACATGTTGCCACATCGGAGTCGACATGTATTCACGCGCAACAGCGAAATATCGCCGATTGTTTGTTCAAAACACCTATACAAAGAGCTGACGACGGGAAATCGTTTACAGAAACGGCGGCTTCCGATTGGCCGTCAAAGAGTCTTGTTGTGGAGTCACCGAAACCAACATCTTCCACATATCACGTCCTTCGGGCCGTCGGGAAAACAACGAGGACGTAAGCTCGACCCGCTTGCGAAACCGTTCACGCGTGAGAAAATAAGCAAACATGAGCGAGGACGAATCGAAAATGGCGACCCAACTATTGGAAGGTGAAAACGAATTATTGTATTTGCCGGTATCACCATTGGGCGGTCGTTAGCCAATATTAAATGGATAGTGATCTTCTGATGGTTTAATTACACAGAAACTCGATTTTAGGGTAGTTTGGTTTAGATTCGTTGGTGTACATGGTGCCCCATAACTCAGGGAACAAACTTTAAGAATAGGTGCCAAACGAATTGGTGCTCTGGCGGAGCTTGAACGCTGCAAATTCTTTCACTGGGTTTATTATTCAATTTGCGTTCACTGATTTGGCTTGCGTTCTGAATTTCTAAGCTTTGGAGTGTGCGTGTTTCACAGGTGATAGAGCGATTATTGAATTTCAGGAGGCACACAAATATGATCAACTGAACAATCCAAATAGGTATTTTGGTTGAGAACAGATTTACGTGCTCTATGCATATCTCCTGAAATTCAATAATCGCTCTATCAAGTGTGAAACACGCACACTCCAAAGCTTAGTAGGAATTCAAATCATGAACGCAATCCAATTGAATAATAAACCCCAGTGAAAGAATTTACAGCGTTTTTGATATAAAAAGTGACATAGATGGTTTTTTCCCTGTACCCTTCAAATGGACACTTATTAATATGTGGATGGTTCCGATTTGGAATATGGGGATGCTTCCTTAGGATGGCCCGTGTTCTTAACTCGTGTCATGGCACATAACACCTTCTTTTTTAACATAAAACGCTGGATCAAACATTTACTGAAAATACTATCTACGTATTGTGTCTGTGATACCATTGGCATATACCGTTGAGATGGATCAAATTTCAAGGATCGAGTTTACAACTGAATTGCTACAAAAAGTGCCTCCTATAGCTTTTTTTTCTATTTACTCAACTAAAAATCTCATTTTTTTTTCGTGATTAGGATGTTATGTCACTTAAGTGGTCATAACTCCTTAGTTCACGACATAAACTCGACTTTGAAGATATTGTCAAAAAGGGCGTTAAATCTTGTCGTTCGGTCGTAAATAAAATTCCATGAAGCAATTTTCTTGAGTAAAAAAGTAATCCAAAGTAAAAGTTCTAATCTTTGTAAGAAAATTGGCTTTGTTTTTCTACTTGTAGTGTATAGTGCTATCGTCGGGCCCTCTACGGGATAAACTAGTAGAGAATTTCAGCTTTCCTAGGTTACATTCATTTTATTTTACTATTTAGGGGAAAAGAAATTTGTTCGATTGAAAACAAGAAGGAATTTTCATTGAATATTTTCTGGCGCTCCATCACCTTCACACTCATTGGTAGTAGTTTATGGAGATGGTTTGGGAGTACATTTGGAAAATTCAGTTCATTTCATGTAAGAAACGGAAATATTTATATGATTAGAAGCTATAGAGTATAAAGAAACTTTTAAATTATATATCAAAATAATGTAGTTACAATAATTTAAAAATCAAAGTAGTTTCCGGAGCGTCCTTTCCTCCCTCCTACTTTCCCCCTGTACAGGCCACTGCCCTTCAAAATCAACTGACCACCTCAATATTGGTCTGGTTTAACACGTTTGAATCTTCGTAATTGCTTTCCAATGTTTGTATCTAGCAAAGTTCAGCACAGACCTATTCCTTATGAATCATAGCATAGGTGACACATCAATGTTACGTCATTTCACATATACAACACTAGGATATTGCGTTTCATGTTCTTATTTGATGTAAATGGGTCTGAGGTACAACTTGCTTTATATAAACCTTACAAAGTAGTTAAAAATGAGAATATTGAGCATTGAAAATCTTGAATCACTCAAATATTGAGGTTGACAGATGACTAAGAAGGGTAGTGATCTAAACGGGAGCGAGGAGAGAGGTTGCCAGAAATTAGCTTGATTTTTAAACGATTGTAACTACCTTGTTTTGAAAGATAATTTACAGGTTCGGGATCCAATCGCTTTGTTTTTGTTTTTTTAATGCTCTACTTCTCGTAGAGAATCGTATGGAAATATCTGTACTCGTGCTGTTTAGGAATGAGTTACAAAACACTTAGGAATGTGCCATTTCAATCATGTGTGTGTGGTCACCTGTTCGTAGTGCACCAATTTCGAAATTGCAGACCAAAACCTTTTCACTTGGACTGAACTACATTTTTCAAGTCTAATCCCGAACCATCTCTAGAAATTATAACCATCATGGTATATAAAAAACAGGAATTTAAATGAAAAATCCTTCTTGTTTTCTTGAAATGTCGTTTTCTCCGCTAATTAGTGAAGGGAAACAAAAATTTACAGTACCGTTGAAAAGCTGAAATTCTCGTCTAGTTTGTCTCGTTGAGTTCCAATTTCCTACAGGTCCTATGTCAGGTTTTCAGATGATCATACTAGTAAACAAAATGGTAAAAACACGTACGAAAACTAGGCGAAATTCTTACGGATATGTGTAAGTATTCCTTGAATGCATCGGCTATCACCAATCCCCCTCCCCCCTTAAGGAGACATAAAATTTGAAATTTCTGGCGTGTGCTGTACAAGAGAGGTTTGTTAAAAGAAAATGAAATCAAAAATTAATAAATAAGACAGTTTTAAAAATGTCATCCAAAATGACAAAGAATAATTCTAATTACCCCTCCATTCACCCACTTGCAAAATTAAATTTGAAAGATCGGAAATATTTCAAAACAAGTCCTTACAAGTTAACCAACTAATCGAAAAAAAAAAAACAGAACAGCGAATGAATCAATTGCCCATTACCCCCTCCACTCCCCTCCCAATAAAAATTCAAAATATCAAAGGTTCGTTGGAACTAGACTAAATATAGAGTCGATTAAGAGGAAAGTTTTTAAATCAATAAAATCACGTGACTATAGTGAAAATATAGAAAGAGCAATTCATCAATGTTACAACCTCCGTTTCCCTCCATAAAGAAAAACAGAAATTTCCCAGGTTCCTTGCACAACTGGAGTAAACTTGCGATTGAACAAAGTAAGAATCATGGGAATTGGTAGAACTTCCGGATTCTTCTCTTTCGTCGTGAAATTTGAAATTTCGAGTTTTGTTGCATAATCAGAGTAAAACTGAGATCGACGAAGTTTTGGACACGTTTTTGGTCCGTAACATGTATGTGGGGGAAGCAATCGGTCTGGGTAGGAGTTAAGTCCAACTAAAACCAAAATGCAATCCATATGTGAAAGAACGGATTTTTAGCATCAATCCTTAGGGTTTTCATGGCCCGTACGGCTTACAGACATTGCAAATTTGGAATCTACGTACCTACAATAGTAAAATGGCAAAATTTGAAGGATGAAGGGGAGGGGGTGTTATAAAAAATGTTTGCCATACGATTACAATTATACAATACAATCATACGATTACATTATAAAGCGAAAGGAGAAAGGAAGAGTTGAAAGTTCAGGAATAATTTTAGAATATCTCCAGACGGATTCCATGAAAGCATTTCTTAAAAGAACTTGCTTTGGAGCATTGTAAATTATATCATTTTCCAGAAAATTCAATACAATGGAAGAACTAACTAAAAACCTAGGACCAAATCCTACTAGCGTAAATATTGGACTTAGATTTGGTTCGGACTAAGTCACTCACGACGAAGTTGTAGAAACCCATTTCAAATAAAAACGGAGTAGGATAGAACGTTGTCTATATTTCCACGAAAGTAAAGAGTTACACTGTTAAATCGATTACGACGGTTAGGTCATCATCAGTAACAAACATGAACTTGTTTCCCAATTTAAGAACTAACTAAAAGACCTATTCTGGAATCCGATCCTACTCTGCGTAAATATTAGGAACTTAGATTGTGGAACTAGCATGAAACATTCTGTCGAATTCTGCTAGTGAGTTGCGAGTTGTGGTATTTTGAGACTTCACCGCCCTGGCGTTTCGTTTGGTTTCGGGAGCGGAGACATCTTTCAGCTGACGTGTTTCCGCCAAAACCTGTCGAGGATCCGATCGCAGGGTTTCCGATCATCGTCAGCTCTTCTCAACAGGATGTGAGCAACGACGAGAAATCGACGCGTCCCAGTTTTTCCACGACAACTGCGAAAATCCCTCCGTTCAAGTTTTCCGCGGTTTCCACCCGTCATCAGGCGGAAAAGTGCTCGCCCTTCCGGTGAATGAGTCGACACAGCGGATTTTACCGATAGAATGTATCGGCAATTTCGACATTTCATTTTTACTCTGCATTGATATTATACTATCTACATATTGAATAATTACGAGGCAGTCGGTAGGTCCTTCGACATTAGAGCACTTCAAATTTTCCACAAATGTTTATTATTTCCGCCTTAGATAGAACATCCACGTAAACCTCTCTGTCTCACTATGTGTTTTTAACAAAGTCTATTGTGCATTATCTTAACTCTTTGCCTCTCGCCTCCACGCCTTGTAATTGTATTATGGATGCCATAAATCAACTCTATAATATTTATATAAAATAAATCTCTATTATAATTATAACAAATATCATAACATCATATTATGATAATTATTACAATTAATCATTTACTAGCTACTACTGCATTCAAGAGCTGTTTTAGTATTGTACACACATGTTATTTTTACAACATGCAGTTCGTTGTATGGCTAAATGTACCGACAACCGTACAAAGCCTATTAAATATTCATATATAATTAAAATTACATTATTTTTGGAAATTTCATGTCTTTGCTATGGCACACAAACAAAAACGCTGCAAATTCTTTCATTGGGGTTTATTATTCAATTGGCTTGCGTTCATGATTTGAATTTCCACTAAGCTTTGGAGTGTGCGTGTTTCATAGGTGGTATAGAGCGATTATTGAATTTCAGGAGATATGCATAGAGCACTTAAATCGGTTCTCAACCAAAATACCTATTTGGATTGATCAGTTGATCATATTTGTGTGCTTCCTAAAATTCAATAATTGCTCTATCACCTGTGAAACACGCACACTCCAAAGCTTAGTAGAAATTCAAATCATGAACGCAAGCCAATTGAATAATAAACCCCAGTGAGAGAATTTGCAGCGTTTTTATTTTATTTTATTTTTTTTTTTATGGTTATCAGAATATTTCAACCCGTGCATCCGCTATAAACCATTTAAGGAGTTCACTCCAGTATCCACGTTCACTACATCACTAGGTTACTGTAATTGAAACAAAGACAATAATAAACCAAAATAACGCAAATGTTGGCACCATAAATCAGGCCATACATCGGGAATGGTTTAAGCTACCGACCTGGGAAGGAGCTCATTCGATTCCTCATGGAAAGTTCTTAAAAAAAAAGTCCAAATTTATGCCGCCTTGACTTTTTTGAGGTTTTTAGGGATTTTACAAAACTTTGACAACCCTCAAGGGCACTTTAAATTAAGTGAGAGTGGCTAAAGAATTGGGGCGTTGTCGGACCAATATTGATTTTTCCTGAAAATTTCAGATTTTTTCCTCCAGCCGTTTCGGAAAATCGTGCGTACGGCGTGCGGCGGACGGACGGAAAAATTTTTATTGCAGATTTGGATTCTACACCCTTTGAAACGTAAACCATGAAATTTTCAGGGGGGTTAACATTTTTTTTTTTTTCAAGAGCGATCACAATGGTTTATTATTGAATAATAAACCAAAATCGTCATGACAATTGTCTCAGCTGTGCGTTACGGTCGCCCCTGATACACTAACACAACACAACAAATGGAGCCAATATTGAGTCAATTAATTAATGTTCATTTAATTTGTATATTTAAAATAAATATCATTCTTATAACATATACTGATTGTCATGCGTAATGGGAGATTGACACAGTTGAGTGACGCCTTAAGTCTTCTCATCTGGACGTCTTCGTAACTTGTGAAAATCATCGTTGGGGCCTGAAGACGGGCGATGTTGCGCGGGTGGTCGGCTCCCCGGGCCCGGCAGATAGGCGGTCGCTTGTTGCGTCTATCAGACGGGAAGATCTCGAGGTTTCTTTCTTTCGGTTAGTTTGTCCCTGGCGTACGCTTTCTTGACGAAGGCCTTCCCAGATCCGGAGGATGGCTGCACAACGGGGACGCCGGCAATGTCACGTTCAAAATGCACTCACACAAAGCGCAGTTTTACAACCTGAGACCTCGCCCATTCGATTCTCACGTTGTCGTTGATGGTTTGGGTTGCGGTTACCGATTTTCAATAAACTAAACCGAAGATATAAGCTCTGGTACAGCGAAATATTCTTGAGTAAGAGTAGTAATAATAGGAATATCGCTTATCATCCAAATTATGAATGATCACTTTCTGGAGAAATACTGCGACTCATAACAAAAAAGTTTATTACTGTGTTGGACGGTAAGATCCTTTGCGGATCACAGGACTGTACAGCCCGAAACAACCTCCGCCACCTACAGGCAAAAGGAAGAAAAAATGGCGGTGAAACCTATGATGGATTTGGTTAGTTTCCAGTACTCCATTTTGAATCCTCAACCTTCAGGGGTAGCCTCACGCTATAAATCTTGGTATTTAGGACCTTAATTGCCTCAGCCCTTGGGAGGGGCCACTATGCCATTCCATCACGCTCTTTGATACATCCATCCGCTCATTTTTCAACTTTTCCCCGTTCGCTAATTGATTTATCACCCTATCGAGAGGGAACGGATGAGCATACAGTTACAGTGGTTGGTACCATTCAAATCAGTGAATGAATATGAATAGGGATGTTCAGAGATATCAAGGGATGGCGGACGTTTATGTTTGAACACCTAGTTAATAGAGAGAGAATAGTTAATTGAGCGCAAAGGAATTACAACTGAGGACTGAACATCGAGTGAAGAATTTCAGCAGCATAACCTATATATTGGTATGTAGACATACGATATGCAAATTTTGATTTTTAAATCTTTCTGTTATCTTAGATCCACGAGAACAAACGAGAAATGAAGGCCGTGGTACACAAAAAAACGTACTTGAAATTTGTTCATTGATATCAGTGGCGTAACGTTTTCTCCCCGCGAAATATTTTCTGGGCCCCTCCCTATGTTTTTTTTTTTTAAACGAAGTACTTTTTGTACAATACGTTACGATAACCTAACTAAAAATACATATTATAATATAACAATTTAACCTACCTTTACGAACTCGAGACTTCTAGTCTACGTACCAAACTTTTGGATGACGTGTTATAAAAGTCAATTTTTTCCCAGAGACACATCAGTTCTTTCAGTCATTTTCAAGTATCAATATGGTATACAATTTATATTATAACGATTCGAATCAACATGATGAACTCCCGCTATCCGCACCAACCTCAAAATCTCAAAAGTTTGTTTACATTGTAACCACCGCTCAAGGAAAGGCGGGGATACCCGGGGGGGATAGTCCTACCTACGTAGTACGCACCTTCGCAACTCTGACACCTTAGCTACTTTACACCCTTCCTCACCTGGTTATAAATTAAACCAAAAGATGATTGATCAATGAACCTACATTACCGTTGATGTTTATAAACTTGATGTTACATAATGGAATTTTTCTGTATATCGTTAGTTCCGCTTTATTCTTTAAAATAAAAAAAAAAAAAAATGAATTTTTGGAAGAGCGGCCCCGTTCCCGGGCCCCCTTGTAGCCGGGCCCCCCGCATCGCGGGGTTTGCGGGGGTGTACGTTACGCCCCTGATTGATATATTGAATCCTTTTACACTTAATTTAAGTCTTAAATGAAGGTGACTACGACTTCTTGACAATAATAGAGATCGTTAGGCGTTGTGTCGTTTAATTTCGTTCATAATTACATCTCTCATTCGCTGTAATACTCCCCGTTAATTCAAGCGGCAGTCCCCAGCCGCGAAACGGAAAGTGACTCGAATCTGACGTAGCTCCCGAAGAGCAAGTGTATCGAATGCCAACCGTTCTAATCCCCGAGCGGGGCTTCGGTGCGGGACTTGAAACAACTTTAAAAGCCTTCGTATGAAAAAGGCGTCGCGACTAATGACAAACGCTGCCAGTCCCCGCCTACCCGGTTGGCAATCTTTCAGTGGCTATTGAATAAATAACATCTGCTTTACTGTCCGTGTTCAACAAGACCCAACCCTCTTTGCGATGAATAATCATTTAAAGAAAGCAGTTCCTTGTTCGCCAGTCAAGCATTTTGTTTTAAAGAATTTATGGTTTTGTTGCGCTTGGAGAAAAACAATCTCGACCGTGAAATGCGGTGGGCTGCGCTGCTTTTATTTATTGGGCTTTAATTTATACTTCTTCTCATGTATTAACAAATTCAAATCGCACGCTGCATTATGCTGTACATGTATATACCCATCGGGAAATTTGTCACTACAGTCAATGAAGTTTGTGCTGTAGTGAGTTCGTAGAGAGTGTGGAAGAAAGTGTGAAGTCGACTTCTAGGTTCGAAAGATTGCTTCAGTTCGAGAGAATAGAGCGCTTGGGAGGCTATTCAGCTGTTTTTTTCGATTCATTGGCTATCAAAAAAGATCATAAAAACACTATTGTTGTTTCGAAAGTTTCCGATTTTCTGAATTTTTATCATTTCAGCCCTCGATTTCACCCTTTTGGATTGGCTGGAAAGGTAGCTGAGGATTCAGTCCCAACTAGACCCCAAATGTGGTTTTTGGCACATCGTTCAGTTAAGAAAAAAAAGTTTCTCCAAAAGAGAAAAATTTAAAAACACATTTTTTTAGGTTGATTAATAAGGTTTATCATTGAAAATTATAAATCAAACCAGACAGAAATGATTTACAATTCTTGAGCCAGCTCTCTCACTCAATTTAAATGCCCTTTAAAGGCTGTAAAAGTTTTGTAATTTGTCACGGCATGAATGTCTTATTTTAAGAAAGAGCCCCTCCCCAGGTCCGTAGGTCAAACCATTCCCGATGTATTGCCCGATTTATGGTGCCAACATTTGCGTTTTTTGGTTTATTATTGTTTGTTTGTAACCTAGTGATGTCCGGCCGATAGAGTCGAGTTGTAGTGAATGTGGATACTGGAGTGATAGCCGATATGAATACTTGTAGCGTAGTTAGTAGCCGATACACGGGTTGAAGCATTCTGATATGCATGAAACGCTGATAATATATGTATTTAAATATTATTACTGGGGTTTATTATTCAATATTATTACTGGGGTAAATAAGTATTCTTTCACTGGGGTTTATTATTCAATTGGCTTGCGTTCATGATTTGAATCTTACTAAGCTTCGGAGTGTGCGTGTTTTACAGGTGATAGAGCGATTATTGAATTTCAGGAGATATGCATAGACCACGTAAATCGGTTCTCATCCAAAACACTATTTGGATTGATCAGTTGATGGTATTTTTGTGCCCCCTCTACATCTGTCTACCTTTGGCTACATCGTTTAAATGTGGATTTGGGGAAGTTTTAACGCAATACAAGTGCCAAAGGACTTGATAAATTATAGATGTTTTTATTGTGGGGGGGTATTGAGGTTCAATAAAAAAACGCTGCAAATTCTTTCACTGGGGTTTATTATTCAATCGGCTTGCGTTCATGAGTTGAATTTCTACTAAGCTTTGGAGTCTGCGTGTTTCACAGGATAGGGCGATTATTGAATTTCAGGAGGCACACAAATATGATCAACTGATCAATCCAAATAGGTATTTTGGTCGAGAACAGATTCACGTGCTCCATGTATATCTCCTGAAATTCAATATCGCCCTATCCTGTGAAACACGAACGCTCCGAAGCTTAGTAGAAATTCAAATCATGAACGCAAGCCGATTGAATAATAAACCCCAGTGAAAGAATTTGCAGCGTTTTTAAAAAAAATTTTTACTGCTTTCGTCGACGCCGTTGATGTATTATTTGGCCCATAAGAAAACGAAAGCCAGTTGATGACATTTATCGCCTCCGAGGAAAACTAGGCGAGTTTCACCATTTGTATCCCTACATTTACATTTTACAGGGAATTTATTAGGTAATTGAATGGTGTATTAATTTACAATAAATAATTTTTTAAAAGGTGTTTTGATTTAAGTACTTCAAAAACTCGTTTCTTTAGCCACAGATCTGAGGGGCTCCTGTTCTCACAAATCTTGCTTTTTTTTGTTCCACAAAATTTCTCTCTTTTGAACTCCTAATATTGTCGCTTCTATGATAAAATTTAAAGTAAACCACAAATGCAATAATTAACCAAAAAAGCAATATGAAAAAATAGAATGATAGAATCTCAACAACAGCAGGTTAACCTACAAACTGTAAACAAATGATAACGCGATTGCCCGACAAAAATCAAACCGATTTGAAAATCAAACGACGCGACGCGACTACCGCGACAACGCGTTGTTACGTTAAACACTTCCATTGCATTGTGTTGTTTGATCGCGTCGCTCGCATTCGTTTTCCACGTAAGACACGGCGTAAGAACTTACTTTACTCTTTGGGGATGTTAGACTTTGTTATTGGGAAATCGGAATTATCATATCGATTCAGACGATTGCTGTTGTCTGGATTAAAACACACACTTTCAATAGCATTGGAGAACGTTATGAAACTTGGGGGTCTTTCTTTGAACTCTATGAACTAAAATTAAGTTACAATATCAAAGGAAATAATCGAGAAACGATATTAGTGGAGAGATCCGTAATCACCGGTAATATGGATTTGCATGTTTCGTGTTCGATTTCGCAACACTATGAGCAGTATCTTGTTCGACCTTCGAAACGATAAACGCAATCGGATGATTCAATATCACGTCCGCATACGGAATGTGTCCTAGGATCTCCACATTCGGGTCCCCCTGTCACCAGGGAAAACTATTTATCACGGAATTAACGCTGAAACGGCCGGCAATCGCGGGTATAACCCCGGAGTTTAAATCGGACTTTTTGAGACAGCTTCTGTCGCCGAGGACAGTAAAACAGTCTGCCTTCCGCCGAACCAGACGAAATTATAATACATCACCGTCTCCGGCTTTATTCCACGCTACGTAGAACGTGTTCCTGAGCCCCTTTTCCATAATGGTACAGGTTCCTCGTAATCCTCCCCAAAATTCGGCCCTTAATCTCCCGTAGTCGTGATTCAACTTTGATTCAAGTCGCGATTTGAATCGGAGAATGGAGGATTAAGATGCGATAACGAATGCAAATAAAGTGAAATGTGGGTGGTGGGCCTTAATATCGTTATGTCCCCAGTTCGTTTTTTAAGGTGAATCTAGTCGAGATGGAACTAGTATTTTAATCGTGACATGAGAACGCAATTTATAGACCTGACGAGAAGTCAATGTGAAACGCTAAGCTACAATGTGGGTTGAAATCATTCGAAGTTACGTATCAGCTAATTTGACTATTTACTCCTGGGAGCTTGTGAAGTTTGATCCAAATCGACTACACAAATCTCGAATCCTCGGCGTTCATGAGTTTTCGTTAGAATTAGAAAGATGTGAAACGATTGGCAGTAATAAGGCAGAGTGGGTACCGACCCCACGAGGCTATATTGTGTCGGAAGATTGAACTGTAAGAATTCTGCGAAAAAGGACGACAGAATGAAGTTTACTGAGAGACTGGCTGCTGTAGATACTGCCAAACTGGTGGGCAGCATACTATCTAACCTAAGATGGAACAATGAAAACCCTCCCGAGATGGTGGGCAGTGGCCATACTCTCATTTTCACATCCAACGTACAACACTACAATTGATTAGACGATGTTACAATAAAATCCAATCCCTTTTCACTCAACTAGGACAAACTCATTTTTGACATTTTCATGTCTTTCCTTTGGCACATAAACTGAATAATCGTCACGAAAACTTGATTACGCGATACCAATAATAAGACGTTTTGTTTTGGTTTATTATTGTTTGTGTTTATTAGTTACGCTACTGGGGTGGGTGATGTAGCCTGGCTCGAATTCAAAAAAGTACCCATGGGTGTCAGAACAAAGTGTCAACACGATCGCGAATTCAATTAAGTACCCACGGGTGGCGGTTTCTCTTACGGCCCATTTAATTGATCTGTACCCCCCCGCCGTGCAACGCACGAGTGAGATCTGCCTAGTAATAAATACAATAAGAAAACACACATGAAAATGTCCCAATGTGTTGCAGACTCGTATGCAATCATTTGTCAACATCATGGAAGAAAAGGCTCCATCCATTTGTCTATGATTTGACATCAAGAGACGAAGAAATCTTTCAGCTTAGAATGAACAATTTCAGCGCTGAAATTCACAAAGGACCATTACAGCCTAACTCGCACATTTGCTGACAGTTTTGCAGGGTTTTCTCGAGTTTTCTAGAATTTTGGAAATACGCTGACTTTTCCCTATGTACAAGGATTTATTTTTCGTGTGCACGACCATGAGCGAAGCTATCGATCAGGGAAGCAAATATTTGTCCTGACAAGAGCATGTCACTAGTATTATTCTTATTTTTCTCTTCGTGAAAATTTTAAATTTCTTGATGTTAAATTATTTTATTGATGTAATTTTTGAAAGGACCGTTACCTTGAAAGGATTTTAAGATTATATACGAAGAGGAAGTTAAATTGCACTGATGTTCTAGTTGAAAAACAAAAAAAAATTACGCGTTTTCGTATGTATATAATACTAGTTTAATGGCCCTGCTACGCAGGTTAAAAAGAAATAGGTGAATAACACAATGAGGGAGTATAATAACAATATTAAAAGTCAAAAAATCGTATATCCCAAATCCCCGAGGAGAGGACCACGTCGCTTCCCCCCGCTGGGGCCCTCCTTCCATCACTGGCGGGGTCAGGGGGAGCAGGTCGGTTGCCCTGGGAGACGGGGGGAGAATTCTACCCGCCCAGCGTTACCACCCCCTGAAACGCCGATATACTCTGATAAGCTCGTCTTTATATAGTGTGATATTGATATATATTACATATTATATTTTTAGAAAAGTGTTGTTAGCTTCTAAAACAACGTTGGACGAAAAACTCCTCTGGTGATTGAAAAATTTAATTTACTCGAGATGAAACTCTGGAATTATTTAGACTTGGTCGAAAACGGGAGACCAATATCCATGAAAGCACTAAGTAATCCATTTTACTGCCTACTTAACCGAACCTGGGTGACGTTTAACCCTCTGCCGTGCGAAAGTTCAGGCGCCGAAACTATTTTAGTGTGGACGCCCAGACAAATTAACGCTTTTAAGCTCTCGACTCTTATCTGAAAATATCTCCTCATTAGCACTAGTAAAAAAAAAAGTGGGAACTAGAGGATTAACCTCTTTACCCCGAACGGCGTCTCTGGTAATTCGCTGATAATTACATTTTTCAAGTAATAGACCCGCGCGAATAGCGAGAGAATAATAAATTAGCGTTCCATTAACCCTCAAACTAATAATGAAACCTGATGGAAATTCTTCGAGATTCCTCTTTGGGACGGTTTCTTCACCTTGGGATTTCTCGACATATAACGGCCGTCTTCGGAGGCTGTTGGCGTTTTCTGAAATTTCTCGGTTGCGCAAGAATCATTAGAAATATCAGGATGGGAAGCGAGAGCGCTGGGTTTACTGATTTCGATGTGTCTCTATAATGGGGTATTAGAGCTGGTCCAGGGACAGTAATGGCCTTCTGTAGTACTTGTACGATTTACTTTCGCGATAATAATATATTAGGGGTAGCGTGGGATTAGGCTCAGCGACTATTAGTAGAAGGATTCAAAGATGTTATGAAGCAAACTGTTACGTGTGGGAAGTTACGATGTCGGTCGTTAAATAATAAGTTTTGGATTCATGACATCGTTCAAATCATGATAAATCACCAAAAAGTTAAATTATATAATTAAATATCAAAATGTACGGTAAGAGCATTGGAGCTTTCTCACTTATAGTCTGGGAGCCCGGCTGAAAAAAGGCAACTGATCGATGGAAAAGTATAAATTATTGAATTTTATAGTACTCACAGTGGTTATATATAAAACGCATGTCTGCCAATCTAGAGCCGTCGGATTAAAAGATGGCGGTCAGTGAAACAGACCTCAAAACTATGAAAATCCGACTCACAGGTAGATGGATACCATTTCGGCCAATGATACTTTAATCCATGAGAAACTCAACCATGTTCGTCTGCCACTTCACAGTGGCTGAGTCTTACGTGCAGACGTAGTCAAAAAACACGAATTTGAGGGTCAGAAACGACAGAAAACGATCTATTTGATAGTAACATCAAAATGGCACGTCTGCCGTTGAAGAAATTTTGGATCAATCGGGGGCTCCAAAATGAAGTCATTGGTAGATGGTTGAAATTTTTGGTAGTTGTAACATAAAAATGCACGTCTGCCGTTGAAGAGCCGCTGGGTTGCTAGGGCAGATGAAGCCCTACGTAAGTCCATATGTACCCCAAAAATTTGTTTTTGGCAAAATCAGTCTGCCCTAGCAACCCAGCGACTTTTCAGCGGCAGACGTGCATTTTTATGTTACAACTTTCGCCTAGCATCTGGGTTTAAAATTTCAGCCATCTACCGAAGACTTCATTTTGGACCCACAGGATTTGCGTTTTTGGGCTTCATCTGCCCTAGCAATCCAGCGGCTCTTTAACGGCAGACGTGCATTTTTATATTACCTATCAACCCAAGTATGATTGGCCAAAATTTCACCCTTGTACAAATCAGTCGTTTCTGGACCCTCAAATTCGTGTTTTTTGACTATGTCTGCGCGTAAGACCCAGCACGAACATGGTTGAGTTTCTCATGGATTAAAGTATCATTGGCCGGAATGGTATCCATCCACCTGTGAGTCGGATTTTCATAGTTTTGAGGTCTGTTTCACTGACCTGCGTTTTATATATAACCTCAGTGAGTACTATAAAATTAAATAATTTATACTTTTCCATCGATCAGTTGCCTTTTTTCAGCCGGGCTCCCACACTATTACTGAGAGGAGATATCGAGATAAAAGAGAGAACTCACTTATTTGAACTTGGATATTTAATATACGAAACAAATCATAATATGGAATTAGAATTTAGATGTATTACAACAACGGTCAAATCTGTCAGTAGGGGAGTACATCTATGTACATCGATGTAAGCAATAAATAAATCGTTTTTTTTAGAACAGTCTTGTGATGAAGTGCTTCGTAGATGTTCACATCACGGTTTGAATTTGGAAATCTCAAGCTAGAAAGCTTATCACGATCCAGGCCACTTAGCCGACTTTCCCAAGAGCTCTGCAATTTCTTCTGTCATTCAGAATGGAAGCAACATCAGCAAAATACAGTTTAACCGTCCCCAAGTATTTCATGAGGGACCTCACGTAACATAGTTCTTACAGCCAAGAAATGCATTACATCCTACACAACATCCATTCTGCCCAGAGCACATATTGTCAGAGTTGGGTAAAAACTAATTTTCAATTTAAAACTAAAACTAAAACTATTTTCGTTTAGTTTCATTGCTTTCGAAAACTAAACTAATAGTTTCAGTTTGACATCGAAACTAACGGCCAGAACTAAATTAGTTCTTAATTTCCGCTTTAGTTCAACTAATTTTTTAGTTAACTAATCCCAACTCTGAGCCCCACACCCCTACATGTCAGTTAGGTACCACTTTTGGATTTTCTACCACATTTATGTAAATTTGGCTCACTATGCACCAGGTAAACGCGCTGGGAGTGGTCGCAATCGACTCAGCGCCCAAAAAAAGTGTAAGCGAACACCACACGTCTAGAAATTACAAATTAGTTTTTAGTTGAACTAACAACTAAACTAATAGTTTTAGTTGAGGACTGAAACTAATTTCAAAACTAATTTTGTTTTAGTTTCTCCTTCTCAACTGAGAATCAATTTAGTTTCAAAATTAGTTTATGGATACGAACTAAAACTAAATTAGTTATTAGTTTCCGCTTTAGTTCAACTAATTTTTTATTCAACTAGTCCATACTCTGCATAGGGTTCTTCGAATCCGGAAGGCCCAATATAAGGATCATAGTTGAGATTCAAAAATCAGATGACCACTTCAGGACCTAAAGTGGCACCACATTACCAGCACTCAAGTCAGCACATCGGTTATTCAGGTCCAGGATTGAATAAAATCCAGGGCAGGAACCTAGGGCACGCGCTTGCATATCTTCCATCCACGAGAGCTCAAATGCCACTGTTATCTCATTCATTTGAGATGTGGAAATTTTCCGAATTATTGAGGTCAACGTAGAGAACAGATGAATTTCTGCGAGTTCTTTCAAGCCGCTGATCCTAACTATTGATTCGTGAACTGTAGTGTCTTAGTTCACTATTATTATTATGATCATGCATTTCACAGCTCATGAGATGTTAGAGAGTGAGATTTTCCAGGCAATACAGGTATCCTTGTTTGAATCATATTAATGAAGTGTTCATCTTAATAACGTACCTAAACCTATGCTATTGAACATACTAAATGCACCACCTCGTTAGCGATCGTATGGAGAAATCGAGCAGAGAGAATTTACGGAATTTGGCACACAACTGCAGTATGATTCCAGTTTATGAACCAAATTGGCTCAGCATTTGACTGCAGATACACAATGCAGTCTGGCGTATTTCGCAAGAGCCTACACTCATTTTGATAAATTGTCTTTAACCTGCTCGACGTCCTGTACTTGGAAACTTTAGCGATGAATGGTCCGGGAAACCACGCAGAAAATACGATATTTGGCATTAGCGATTTACTTTTGCGGTAATGAGATATTAGGGGTAATATTTGACATGGTTCACCGAAAAGTACTTTGTTTTGGCGTTGTTGTGAAGCAAGTGTTACGTGTGAGAAGTTATGAGGTTGGTCGTTCAAAAGCGATTTCGGTTCCAGGACGTCGTGAAGTAAATCGAGACCAAAACCCAACAAGTGAAATTGTATCATTAAATATTAAATAATGGGTATGAGTGTACGTGACGAATTTCGTCGAAGCCGCCCATCCTTATTGGTAAGTAATGCGTGCTTACAGGTCCTGTTTTTATACGTATAAACAAGATCAAATTCACGCAGTATTGTATGTTCAGGGACGTTGAGAGAGAATCCGGGCAAACGGGCAGCATCTGGTGTCACTTAGAAAGAAAGCGTCCATGAATGAATCACTGTAACTGTCGTGTGACTCTAGAGATCATCAATCGCCACTTTCGTTGCTTTGATACACCATTGCAATCAGTTCTAAAAATAATACATAATATGTATTGTATTATAATGGATGATTATATTTACGGTGACCATGATTTTGAAAAAGAAAAGGAGGACCATATAAGAAGTGTAACACAAATTTTATCAACCAATATTTATTCAGAAAAAAATAAATATATGTTCGAACTAAATTATGCATATAATATTAATATTACTCTCACAGCTTTTGAATCAGGTACGTAACACAGTAAATATCATTGTTACACAAATAAACGTCATTATCATATTGCAACTTAGGAACTATAAAGAAGTTGAACAAATCGTGAACATAATATGAAACCATAGTCGTCATTTTTTGTTTATTATTTTGGTTATTGTTTGTTAGCGATGTCAATCTAACTCTGGCACAAAGAGAACTTCACAATGTGAGGGTCACTAGGCGATTTCAGTTTCATGAATGGAAATAGTTTTTGCAGTTCTTCATTGAAATGGCACACTTCCTCCTTACACGCTTCATTCCGCGAAATAAGAAGAATAATCTAAGAATAAAATAGTAACTGTGGCATAAGTAGTATCACAACCGTTCGAAAGCCGGGCTAGAAAACTTGACAGCCGTTCGAAGATAACAAAATTTCTGCTTCTTCTTCCTCTTCTTCTACATAGTCCTCCGCAATGGAGCCACACATCGATGTTTATATTCTATCGGTCTCGATTACGTATAGCGACCTAGAAAATATCCTTGGAAAATACATGGGCTTACCCACAACCTATTAAAGTAAGACCTTGTTAGGACCATTTCAAAAAAGGAGGACATTACCTTCGTTTTCATGAGTTCAAAAATATGGGAGGACACAAACACAAAAAGTAGGACCTGTACTTCCAAAAGGAGTACATATGCTCACCGTAATTATATTATAATGGATGATTCGTTTGAAGACACCATCTCGACTCGTTCTCATTTCTACTTACATTTAGATTAACTTACGTTACATGGTGTCAGGTTTGAAAGATTAAGTTGTGATTGGATTAAAGTAAAATGTAGAGGAAGTCGAAAGGAAGGAAGAAAGAAGTACTCGAAAAGAACGAGTCGAGCTGGTGTCTTCAAACGAATCATCCATTATGATTATTTTTAGTACTGATTACAATGGTGTATCGTAGCAACGGAAATGGCGAATGATAACTAGAGTCACACGAAATCATTCTTTTTCCAAACAAATTCAAGAAATTATAAGACTTATACTATTTTATGCTTAGTATACAATTCAATCTGACGTGAGTTCAATTATATATTTTTCTATTTCTCCTCTGATGTGTTATGGGTACAAGATCTAAAAGAAAAAGGATTGATATAATCAAAAGATGAAGAGTTTCCTCGATCCTACATACTGAACCGTGGTGGGAAATTGAGGAGAAATAGAAAACATATAATTAAACTCTCGTCGGATTGAATTGTATACTTATAGTTCCTTGAATTTGTTTGGAAAAAGAATTATGACCTGTAACTCTAGTTATCATCATTCTCCATTTCCGTTGCTACGATACAACCGTTCCAAAAATAATATAATGGTTGATTCGTTTGAAGACTCCAGCTCGACTCGTTCTCATTTCTACTTACATTTAGATTATAGCTTACATTACAGTAACCATATACCGTAATAAATTGTAAGCCTCTTCGAGAGAGAGAGGAAAGTTAAAGAAGGAATATCGATTGTGGAAAATGATCACATTTTGTCTCTCTTCCCCCTCTGTTTTTTACACACAAACAAACGACAATTCTCTGGAAAATCGGGGGCAACGAGCCCAGTGCCCTCTCTACGGGGCTGTGTATATTGTTTGCAAAGGTGATGTTCCTTCACGACGTAAAATTTTTCTAATTTACCTGCGAACCCAGAAATATTCAAAAGTGAAGAGAAAATTAACCTTGTTCATTCATTGTACGGACACAACAGTTCGGCGAGTCCCACTGAAGGTAATTTAGGAGAGGAGAGAGGTTTTCTCAAGCGGCGCGAAGTTGAATTGTTTTCCTTTATCATTCGGATCGAGGGGGCCAACGTGAAGGATTTGCCTCACAAAAGCCCCCAAATGACTCGGCCATTTCGTCAAGTGCTCCCACCGCCTCCGGAGCTCGGAACCTCGCGGGTCGTCGTGACTCGAGTTCGCCGTCGACGAGTTTGAAGGACATGAAAATGCTCACGAAGACGTCAAAGAGGATCCGGAAAGTGGCGCGGGAACGCTATCGAATATGAATGCCTATAAGCTAGTTGGAACAAGTGCGTTTGCTACAATCAAAACACGATATATTTGTTACAATTCAGACCATCAACGGAAGTTTCTATTATCAGAAGCATTCTTTTTAATAAGCTGGAACCATTACGTCGGTTGGATTAAAAATGATTAAAGCCCAGTGGTTCCCAACCTTTTTTGAGCTGCCGCCCACCTGAGGAGTTACATATTTTCCATCGCCCCCTCTTTTTCACGATTACGATGGAGCGCCCGTTATATATATAAATATTATATTTTAATATATAGGTACATAACATATATTTTTTGCCACACTACTGTGTAATTACCTGTTTTCTATACGTGTTTATCACCTGAGAAAATCCATCATTACATTGTTTACTACTATTGTAAAGTAATTTTGCTGATATAAACAAACAAGCCTCATGCGTTATTGTTATTATTTGTCTAATCTTATTATTATCGTTTAATTGACACTATGTTTAATCGGATTCAATTAAAAAATAAGCTTTTTAACAAAAAAAAATCAAGGTCTATTACTTGGGTTAGGTAGGCTATATAAACTTTAGGTTGTCTGATAAATCTGGCTGGCTAAGATGTTCACGATTAGGATGGAGACCTAAGTCCGTTCTAAACTAAAATTCCAATTGAGCTGAGCAATGTTAGTTTCAGGCACGAATTCGGTGATCCTATTATCATCCTGAAAGTTGGCTTTCAGCGTCTCATTCGTTTCAAGTTAAGATCTTCCTTAAATGACAACAGCAAACAGCAGTCTGAATTGAAAGTATGGGAGAGAAGTGAGATAATATCTCATATTATGACTTGGGTAAACAAAACACAGTCTTTGATCTTCTCACTAATTTCATTTCTTGGAAGAAGTGTAAGCTTACATGCATATCGCAGGCAATTCGTCAAACTAGTCATTTACTTAAATGCCTAGGCAAAGTGTCAAATATTCATCTCTGAGAGGAAATACTGGAAAATTTAGCAATTGCTTAAGCACTTACTAAAATTTCCAGGCAATTGAATAAATTACCAGCATGGGGCAGGCAAATCATAAAAACGCTGCAAATTCTTTCACTGGAGTTTATTAATCAATTGG
The DNA here is from genome assembly GCA_031894815.1 of Creontiades dilutus. Taxonomy (NCBI): domain Eukaryota; kingdom Metazoa; phylum Arthropoda; class Insecta; order Hemiptera; family Miridae; genus Creontiades; species Creontiades dilutus. The sequence continues at coordinate 150,681 of JAVIWC010000678.1, forward strand.
CTTGCGTTCATGATTTGAATTTCTACTAAGCTTTGAAGTGTGCGTGTTTCACAGGTGAAAGAGCGATTATTGAATTTCAGGAGATATGCATAGAGAACGTAAATCTGTTCTCAACCAAAATACCTATTTGGATTGATCAGTTGATCATATTTTGTGCCTCCTGAAATTCAATAATCGCTCTATCACTGTGAAACACGCACACTCCAAAGCTTAGTAGAAATTCAAATCATGAACGCAAGCCAATTGAATAATAAACCCCAGTGAAAGAATTTGCAGCGTTTTTTTATGGTTATCAGAATACTTCAACCCGTGTATCGGCTATAAACCCTTTTAGGAGTTCACTCCAGTATCCACGTTCACTACATCACTAGGTTACTGCAATCAAAACAAAAACAATAATAAACCAAAATAACGCAAATGTTGGCACCATAAATCGGGCCATACATCGGGAATGGTTTGAGCTACGGACCTGGGGAAGAGCACATTCGATTCCTCATGGAAAGTTCTTAAAAAAAAGTCCAAATTTAGACTTCGCCTTGACTTTTTTGAGGTTTTTAGGGATTTTACAAAACTTTGACAACCCTTAAAGGGCACTTTAAATTAAGTGAGAGTGCTGTCTAATTGGGCGTTGTCGGACCAATATTGATTTCTCCTGAAAATTTCAGATTTTCGCTCCAGCCGTTTGGGAGAAATCGTGCGTACGGCGGACGGACGGAAAAATTTATTCCATGACATTTTCGGGGACCATGAAATTTGAAATTTTTTTTTTTTTTTCAAGAGCGATTTAATGGTTTATTATTGAATAATAAACCAAAATGAAACATTTCCTGAAAAATGGGAGTTTATTCCAATAATTTAATTCAATACCATGACAGTATTATCCCTTTGTCCAAAAATATGTTGAGTAATTCGACTGCTACTCAAACCGCTCTCTTTAAATAAATGTATATGATCTATCATAAACTACATTTTTAGAGAACCTTCGTCGAGGAAAGTGGGACCTCAATTAGATAGGATTCATAAAAGAGGCGATATGTACCGAGGAGGGAGTGTGAAACTCATCTTCAACCGCCCCACCAGCTCAGATGGAGAGCTCGTCCTAGACCCCAAAAGACAATCGGTGAGCCAACCAGCCCGGCGCACGCCCTGCCCGGCTTAGAGGTCATTTATATCGTCGGAGTTAATTTATTGATTGTTGCGACGCATCCGATAACCGAAGCGACCCATCAGCTGATTGCCACACCCTTGAGGCATCCTTGGGATACTGAACCCCCCCAGGAGTGATCTTCCGTAATCACTGTTGTGCTTTCGAACCGTTATTACTGGGGTAATAATTGATGTCATTAAGAAATTATAACTAAATTATACTTATAACTCCTGCGTTATCTTTATGTTTACACTATGGAACATATACTTGAACAATTACGACTAGTAGAAGTAATAGCAGCTCCCAGCGGTGTATAAAACTAATTGTAAATACAGGGTGTCTCTATTTAAGTAGATGAAACCTTAGAGATCGATTCTACAAGTATCATGGTTTTCAACGTTACAGTTTTTTTCGTCTCTTCGTATTTGAGTTATTGCCGATTTCGGTTTATTATTCAATAATAAACCATTGTAATCGCTCTTGAAAAAAAAAATTCTAACCCCCCCCCCCCCCTGAAAATTTCATGGTTTACGTTTCAAAGTTTGTAGAATCCAAATCTGCAATAAAATTTTTTCCGTCGCCGCCGTACGCACGATTTCTCCCAAACGGCTGGAGCAAAAAATCTGAAATTTTCAGGAAAAATCCATGTTGGTCGACGACGCCCCGATTCTTGAGCCAGCTCTCTCACTTAATTTAAAGTGCCCTTTAAGGGTTGTCAAAGTTTTGTAAAATCCCTAAAAACCTCAAAAAAGTCAAGGCGGCCTAAATTTGTACTCTTTTTGAAGAACTTTCCGTGAGGAATCGAATGAGCCCCTCCCCAGGTCCGTAGCCCAAACCATTCCCGATGTATGGTCCGATTTATGGTGCCAACATTAGAGTTATTTTGGTTTATTATTGTTTTTGTTTTGATTGCAGTTACCTAGTGATGTAGTGAATGTGGATACTGGAGTGAACTCCTAAAAGGGTTTATAGCCGATACACTGCTTGAAATATTCTGATAACCATGAAAAAACGCTGCAAATTCTTCCACTGGGGTTTATTATTCAATTTGCTTGCGTTCATGATTTGAATTTCTACTAAGCTTTGGAGTGTGCATGTTTCACAGGTGATAGAGCGATTATTGAATTTCAGGAGACACAAATATGATCAATCTGATCAATCAAAATAGGTATTTTGATTGAGATCAGTTGATCATGCTCTATGCATATCTCCTGAAATTCAATAATCGCTCTATCACCTGTGAAACATGCACACTCCATAGCTTAGTATAAATTCAAATCATGAACGCAAGCCAATTGAATAATAAGCCCCAGTGAAATAATTTGCAGTTTTTTTTTTTATTTTTTTTATTTTTTTACCTTATCTATCAAAAATGCCTGTGACTACTCTCAAACCTGAATATACCGTTGGAAAGAACAATTTTGATTTTCAAAATGCCAAATAATAATTTGTTAAACAGGTTATAAGACCAAAAAAATACGTCAAAGGGTAACAAAGTTACAACAAATGATAATCAAATGTTTGGCCTTACTATGACAGACGAGCAGATCGCATTGTCAATATTCATGATTTGAAATTGTGAAATTGTAATATTCTTTATGACGCTATGACGATTAAATCCATATAGCATGATTGAATTTTAATCAACCCATATTAATCTCATTGCCTTCATATCATTAGTAGCTGCTGCCCATGCTTGGATGTTAAACATTCATATGTACAGAGAAAGCTTTACTGACTACTAACTCAACTTCAAAGGGTAAATATCATGGAGATGTTTACCATAATTAAATGAATGTCTTACATTGCGCAATAACATAAGCACAGTGATTTAAATTATTGTTTCGATTTGAAGAACTTGTCCATTTAAGAGCGATCACCAGGTCGAATGAAGTAGTCTCTCTGGCGCATAACACGATCTAACTCGTGTTCGTAACACCAGTGGCATTCCACCTCACGGAGCGAGAACCACTGGAGCAGAGAGACCATTTGAAACCGAGATTCTAATGAATGCACTTGCGAACCCGTTCAAGGTTAATAAGCTAACTATAGTCCCCATTTCCCGGCGGCCCATTACAATCAGAGCTGGCGCTCTAGGCTTTATAATTGCCGAGCCAATTTGAATGCGGTTTTTTTTCTCCAATTTGCACTTCAAACCGCTTACTGTTCAATCCGGAGTTTGGAAATGGAAAAAAAAAGGGGAAGAGAGTCTGAGAGAAAGAGGTTCTTCTGGTTTTTATCTTAAGCGGCTAAAACATTATCGGTAGTAATTGATCGTGGCTGCCCGTCTTAGTGGGTAGTGAATTGGTCGAGTGATTGGTCCAATAAAAAGGGGAGCAGGGAACACGTTGCTGAAGGAGTCCAGAAAAGAACGGGCGTTCTTTTCCAATTAAGTGCCAGCGTCGTAGCTGTAAATCCGGCGCAGCTCAGCTGGGCGTCTCATAAACCTGCCCTCTATCTCCAATATCCCTCGCCGGTGATCTCAGATCATCTGTTGTTACGTACTAAATGTTCCTTTCATTAGTTGAACCAGGGCCCTTTTAATGGAGAGGAATTGAAAGTAAAGTGTATTTTTTTTGTCTCCCTTTCAAGGACTTTGAGAGGTATCCAGATGGTTATCTGATGTATAATGAGGTCAAACTTGTCGGAACAATCTGGATTCAAGCTCAACAATTGCAACAACAACAGCTAACAATTGAGGGGTTTCTGACAAGAACAAAATATGTCCAAAATTAGAATGGCAGGATTTGTAAATTTTGTTATCATATAAATGATTAACAGGAGTACAATCCAGTTCTTAGCGACCGTACCGACCCGACAGTTCCCCCCCACTCAACACCCCTTCAACTAACGTTCGGGTGGGCTCCTTCCGCCCTTTGTTATCTCGGCATCACCACTTTTCCGTACGCCCGAGGGGTCAATCGTGTACGTGTCACCCCCCCCCCCCCCTAGCCGTAGCCTTCATCTCTGTTTACTAACTCCCCTCCTCTGAGCTAGAATCCCATATTTGTAGGTTGCATAGGCAATTTTTCATCTTCAGTACTTAAATGTGTAAAATTAATCATTTAAATGATCTGGCTGTAGAACCATAGAGGTCTACTGTCCTTTTTTTTCCTTTTTTTTTTTGACAGAATTTTGGTTCTTGCTGATCGTCGTATATGCAGTGCCCAGTGCGGACTTATTTCACTCTTGCGGAAATAGAGATGTCCATTTTTTTGCGAAATATGAACACGCTATTGTCTCCCGCAGACCAAGACGTGTGCGTTTCTTGCCGAAATACACTTGTCACTAAATTTTGCATGTATTCAAGTACCGAATTTTCATTCATGTGAATTTTTCAAATTTTGGACTTATTTTGTTCGTGTAGGAAACCTCCCAATTCGAATTCGAATGTCAGTTAAGCGCATCCTACGAAGTTTTCAACGAATTCAAACGATTCAGCTAGATTTATATTAAATCCAGAAGAATGATCGTAGTTTGATAGGGCCTTTGATCTGATATTGGTCTTTGATAGGGTCTTTGGTCTAAGGGTAGTTTATAGCGTCTTTGATCGATGGTTTTTTTAAAGTTCTTTTGAGGTTCACGAGACTTCTTATGTCATTGATGTTATTATGTTCAGACAAATCGATCTCAACTATGGAACAAGGAAAATACAAATACAGTAATAAGAAAAAAACATTAAAAACTGGAATTTAAGTCATTAATTTCGTTGTACATAGGGGAATTAATAGCAATAGGTACCTTTTGAAGATCAAACGTAAACATACCAGTTCGATCAATTATTACGATAATTTCAGGAAATTAGCTCATGGGATCATGCTCCATAACTGGAACGCACTGTTTCAATAAAACTCTCCTTTCAAGCCTACAATCGCCAGTTTTAATAATAATTCGTCTCAAATAAACTACAAATGAACTGAAAATTCGTCTCAAATGAACTGTTTCAGACCTACTCCATAAAGTGGATTTTCTTCAATAATGTTTGAATAGGTACTTTCATCTTTAATCCATCAGTTGAGGGGGGGGGTACTGGACCCTTTGCACCCGGGCACGGCCTTCGTAAGGGAACCCGGATTTTCTGTCGTTTGAAGTCTTAGAAGGTCCCTCGTTTAATTTTAGTTTTGTTTGGATGTAGTAATACAGAAATAATAAATATACGCATTCAAAGCTGTAGAACTCAATCATTTTGCTTCCGAGTCTACCAAGGTAGCGGAAGCATTGTTTTCACTTTCGGAATGTGAAATTTTTTTGTCTCCAAAATCAAAAATTCCACTCGCATTTTGCGTTTTAGACCTTTCTGAACAATTTTGGTTCCGTGTCTGTCTGTGTGTCTGTCAGCAAATCCTTGTTACGGGCAAAACTACACGAAGTTATAGTCCGATTTTGATGAAATTTTCAGGGATTGTGCGGGTTGGGGTGTAGATGGTCCCCTATAGGTTTCATGACCCCCGGATCAATAGTAGCCTCTGCGCATGCGCAAACGTGAAATCCTTGTTACGCGCATAACCTCCGGGAGTTCATGACCAATTTCGATGAAATTTTCAGGGATTGGTTGGTTTGATGTGTAGATGGTCCCCGATAAGTTTTATGACCCCGGATCAATAGTAGCCTCTGAGCATGCGTAAACGTGAAATCCTTGTTACACGCATAACTCCGGGAGTTCATGACTGATTCCGATGAAATTTTCAGGGATTGTTCGGACTGATGTAAAGATGGTCCTCGTGAGTAATAAAGAGAAAATAAAGTTTTAGCCTCGAGCTTGATTGAACGAAGTTCTTTAGTCAATAGTAATTTTCAATGATTTTTCTCTTTTTTTCGTAAATGTTCCCTGGGGCCCGGAAATTTGCCCCACGGCCCGGCTTCTATTTAGGTAACTTTTTATTAGTTAGTACGAGTGTTATTTCAGCTAGTCCTACTGTTGTGATATTGTACGGTGTATTGTGGTTGTGGAGGTTGAGCGAGGTGGGTTCCCAGCCGTCGCCCGGGTGTTGATATCTGGAGCCGCGCCCCGCTGGCGGCCGTCCGGGAGCGGGAGGACCTCCGACGCGACAATAGCCCGCCAAGGATGACCCCCCATTGTCCCTCGGCTCCTATTAGGAAGTGCCCTTTGTCACTCCACCCCTCCGTCCCCCCTCCACCACCACGGGCGAACTTCCCCTCCGCTAAACCCTATCGCTATCGCGGCCCGAAATGCCGACCTTGCCAATTCACTTCGGTCTAATATTAGATCGGTTGAGGCGGGGCTCCGCGGGAACCCTCGTGACATCGGAGGTGGGCGTCTGCCGGCGTCCTCTCAAAGAATTCGCTTCTATTCTTTCCATTGTTGGGCTTTTACGCTTTTTTGTGTCTCTGCGTGAGGTATTTCGTCCTTCAGTCAAATAAAATTGGTATCTCTCATCAGCCGTATCACAAAGTGCAGGTCAATAGAATTCCCAGAACGTAATAAAACGATGCAAATGATTTCACAACAAAAGTTTATCATTTTTGAACCCCTCCCAGATGAGTTCGGAGTTGTCTGGGACCCTTCTCGATCGATTTGACGGCCAAATTACTTGACAATCACATTCCACTTTCGTACTTCAATACAGGACCTCAAAAAACACGTTTTGAACGGTTTTGCCCCATTGAATTTATGCGTATGAAGTGATTGGTAACTGACTACACACCAAGTGCGCAAAATGATGGAATTTTAAAATCAATTCTAGGGCGTCTTAAGGAACGTACCGGGTGGAGATGGACGTAGAAGATTTTGATTCTAAGCACCTTGGAACGAAATCTGACAAAAGTTTAATGAGAGGTTATAAAAAGTTGAAATGCTCACCAAACGTTACGAAAAAGCTGTTGCTTAGCTGCTGTAGCTCTAAAGTGTTTTAGCTGATCCTAGTACCCTGTGATAGCCTAACACAGGCTTAACATTAGTTCTCCTCTAGGAAAACAGATTTCAACTTTATCAACATTTTTATTGCTCCCAAAGCAGGCGCTCCATCTATCTCCGTCCGTCCGCCGTAAGCACGATTTCTCCCAAACGGCTGGAGAAAAAAATCTGAAATTTTCAGGAAAAATCCATCTTGGTCCGACGACGCCCCAATCCTTGAGCCAGCTCCCTCACTCAATTTAAAGTGCCCTTTAAGGCTTTAAGTAAAAGTTTTGTAAAATCCCTGAAAACCTCAAAACTAGTCGAATCGGCCTAAATATTTTCCTATTTGAAGAACATACCATTAGGAATCGAATGAGCCCTTCCCCAGGTCCGTAGGTCAAACCATTCCCGATGTATGGCCCGATTTATGGTGCCAACATTTGCGTTTTTTGGTTTATTATCGTTTGTTTGTAACCTAGTGATGTCCGGCCGATAGCGTCGAGTTGTAGTGAATGTGGATACTGGAGTGATAGCCGATGTGAATACTTGTAGTGTTTATAGCCGATACACGGGTTGAAGCATTCTGATATGCATGAAACGCTGATAATATATAGGTAAATATTATTCAATATTTTCCTGGGGTTTATTATTCAATATTATTACTGGGGTTAATAAGTATTTTTTCACTGTTGTTTATTATTCAATTGGCTTGCGTTCATGATTTGAATCTTACTAAGCTTTGGAGTGTGCGTTTTTCACAGGTGATAGAGCGATTATTGAATTTCAGGAGATATGCACAGAGCACTTAAATCGGTTCTCAACCAAAATACCTATTTGGATTGATCAGTTGATCATATTTCTGTGCCCTCTGAAATTCAATAATCGCTCTATCACCTGTGAAACACGCACACTCCAAATTCAAATCATGAATCATTGAATAATAAACCCCAGTGAAAGAATTTGCAGCGTTTTCACCCTTGAAACAGTCATCAAGTTCAAACACTCTTGAATCATGAACCTCGTGTCATCTGAAATATTCGGCTGCCTAAAGATTCCCTTTCGTTCTTTCCATTGATAGGGTTTCATATCTCTGCGTGAGGTTTACTGTTTCATTTACACGATTTATAAATTTTGTCTCAAGAATAAGTCGCCAGGCTTATGCTCTGAAATATGTTCGAATACCAGACCAAAGTCTTAACTCGTAAAAATAATAATGGCATGAATCGGTGGGGAATTCTCACTTGAGCAGCGATTGGAAATGTTTACTATTACACCCTCCGTTCCACCATCCTGTCCAAAAAGTTAAATTTTGTTGTATAACTAGACTAAAATTGGGATCGGACAAACCAAGGACCATTTGGATTGCTTTTGACGACGTTGTGGATTTGTATTCGCCAAAATTCAATTGGGGAACAAGTAGCCATCCCAGAACTTTGAGAGAAAACAGACACCTGCGGCTATCAGCTCCAATTCCGTTACCCCGCAGATGTGAACGAATACAAAACTCTTCTGGTATAGGCCTCCAGATTTTCTTTCCAAGTCTAAGCAGAAGCCGATCCGATCTCTTCCGCCCGGGAAAACCGCATCTTTTACGACTCTGCGTGATACCGAGTCCCTGGAAAGGAACTTCATTACTATCGTCAGGTCGTAAAAGCCGCGGGCGGAATTAATTCGGTTTTACAGTCGTAGGTGCACAGCTGTGATGTAGTGAAAGTGATGGGGCGCCATTAGCGGCACGCCCGGCCTCAATGCCAGCGGAGATGACCTCAAGGACGCGGGAGCTTCTCCTTCACTTTCCCGATAAAGTCTTCACCGACTTGATCCGCCGCTCTTAGCAGGGGCATGTTGGAGTCTCCACAAACAGTCACGTAACCGCAACATAACGTCACTTGCATATTAGATCTTGGAGACGTTGCCTTGATCAGCCCACAAATGGGCGCTCTGTAGTAGTTACTAGCGTCACACAATAAGTGTCATAAGTAGAGTTCGGGATGTAAATACCGCCGAAAGCATCACAATATAATTAGACACTCCTGTGAAGAAATCAAGCAATCAATCTCACAACAACAACCTCATTCATTCTTGTTTCTTCTATAATTTTCGAAGAAGGCAATACGCCGAAATATCAACTATACTCTTTCTTCCTTCGTCTTTATTTGTCAAATTCATAAATATCTGCATATAGTTCAGTAGAACCGAAGAGAACGGCTGAACTGATCTCGCCGAAAATTAATGGGGAGGTAGCTTAGAATCCGGAGAAGGATAAAGGATGCTTTTTATCATGTTCTCGTGGAAGGTGACATAAAACGTGGTACAACAAATCGCAGCTGTAAGCAAAATTGCGTACCAATTGAAAGCATAATTGATAACTTAATTATCAGTATCGAAGACCTGTGTTACCACATGCGCGGTAATTCATTAGTCAGGTTAGGGATGAAATCGCCAAATCGTGAAATGAATGAAGCATATAATGATTCATGGGAAAGTGAAAATAATCTAAATAAGCTTATAAGTTTGTTTGCTGATGCTGAGGCTTAACAGAAGCTTAAAGCATGGATAGCCCAATTATACAAATTCAAACTCAAATTTGATGATAACTAATTACTAGTGTTTTTTAAGAGTGGAGTTTATGATTGGAAGTGAATAGATATTGCAGGTATTAAAGATAAGTCGTGGGTGTTGATGCTGTTACTGTGGGTTTTTCGCAAATTAAGTGTACAATAAAATGAAGAAACCCGAGTTAGTCTGAAGAATTCAAAAACGGAGGTGTCAAACTCAAAAATGAACTTTATTGTCGCGGTTCTTACAGCAGAGTGGAGCTCTTGAAGAACCGATATCTCAGCAGCTGCCGGCAATCGAGGCACGCTGGATGAGAGGAATTGGAAGGACGTGCTGTTAACAACACCGAATGAGAATGTGTCTACTCCGCAATTATTCCCGCCCACAAATCTAAGACGGAGTGAGGAGGTTCCGAGAAACAATTGACGGCCCCTCAGAAGGAACAATTAGGGAGCGATCATCTGGCGGAGTCGGCTTCTATAGAAAGACACGGATTGCTGTTACGCGCCGCGCCGAGGTTGATGTGAAATCCCTGGTAACGCGAAGGTTTCCGAAAGGATTACCATATCCGTTCAAAAAAAGAATTATCTACGTAGCCGTTTTGAACTTGAATGAGAGAGCGGAAATTGGTGTAATTGCAGCAGGGCAGCTCTGCAGTGATCATTTCTGGGTATTCTGCGATCATTATGGGTCACTCCATGGAGAAACTCAACAGTACAATTGGTATAGGCACAATGTTTTCAAGAATCCAGGTGACAGACCGATGATTACCACATGACTGACTACCTCACGGAAGTACCGTGGGGGTTATGATAAGTCCCACATTGTGCGAACCATCATCATTCATGGTTTACATAATTTTCCCGTAAATGAACGTTTCCAGTTTACTGTGCTACTTAGCAGCCAACTCAACTCGTAAATTGCACAAAATGAGTTGTTTAATACATTTTGTGATGACAATGAAACTCTACCTTGAATCTCTTATTTGGAGCGTAAGTATTTATTTTCTTCATATTAGATACGTTTCATCCTGCGGCGAGGACTTCTTCAGTCTATAACTTATTATGTCATTGAATGAGTTTTAATTTTTGCTTGCAGCTCTCCTCTCTCCCTTTTGTTATTCATAATAAATTGTTTAATAATTAACGCAGTTGAGACCAACAAAGTTTTAATCATGACCAGTTTGTATGTATGGAAAAGGATGAGGGAGCAATTTAACAACTTCGCTTACCCGAGCCAGAAGTAATAAACAAACAAACTGAAGAGATGTGTGGTGGCACCACTACGTCAAAGCCTAAATTCTGCCTGTACTTATGACATAATAAGTTATAGACTGAAGAAGTCCTCGCTGCAGGATGAAACGTATCTAATATGAAGAAAATAAATACTTACGCTCCAAATAAGAGATTCAAAGTGAATGTGGTCACCCCACTACCTACACCCACTAATGAAACTCTACTAATTGTACCTAATAGGCAAGTGCAAACAAGACCCTCGGTTCACATCGAAGCCATGAGTCAAGACTTTTAGGGTTGGTTTTGCATTTGGTGGAATATGGTTAGTTGCATCTAGATTTTATGTTCAAGGAGAATATTCCACTGTCGGAGAGGTTTGTTTAAATCAGCCTCGAAGCTCAGAGGGTTGCAACTTGTAAGGGTTGCAGGACAATCAACAATATAAGGGCCAATGGGCGTAACCACGCTCTGCTACCATGTGAGGGTGACGGAATCGTATAGTTGCCCCTTCCGAGCAAGTGGATGCGTTATTAATGCTCCGCCACGCTCAGGAGATGTCCCAGACGCTTGCAGGCGTCCGATTCATCTCCCAAGGCGACAGATTCTAAAATCGGGACTAACTATATCCATCACAAACTACAGGAAAATTTCTCTGTACTAGTAAGAACACGAATTTGACCTCAACCAGAGGTATCAATATTTTTGGAGTGTTACAGGTGCCCGAAATAAGCGCAATACTTCGCTTCTAGTAGCTTTTGGTTTGAACAGAAAGAACAGACGGGAGAAATCATTTCCTCATTCATAAGGCGTGCAATATGTTGGGAAGTAATGAATGAGTTGAAAGTTACTGGCTTGCAGGAAATTATGTTCCGCGATGGAGAGATCAAGATAGTTGTTTTACGCCAGTAGATACTAGATATCATAAAATACGTAAAGGAAGTGAGGTGTGAAGTAAAATTATAAACGACGTAGTTTTCGTTTTAGGTTTTATGATTCATGTACAGGAAATAGGTTTAGTTTAGTTTAATAGGTTTTTCTTAATTTCTCGTTCTTTGGGAAAGGTGCTTTCGAAGACTTAACCGGTTCTATCCTATTTGTTATTTTATTAATTCTCTGCAAAGAAATCTTGAGGAATCGTCGTAAGGCAGGGCTCCCACTCATAGAGGTTTTAATTAGTGCAAATAAACGTTTATTGAGGTACTGAATTTGTAGGGAAATATACTAGTGTACTTCTATACATGTTCGGTTCGTCATCGGTATTGCAATGACACGGCGTCTTTTGAGACGAAGTTGTTTGCGTCATGTGATCAGTTTGTTGTTATTAGAACTGGTAAAATTCCGCTCCAAGTTGAGTCGAACCACACCTTCCAGCCGAGTCTCATCTTCCTTTACGTAACACGCTATTTGCAGCGCGCATCAATTACTTATGGATATGAAAACCTCCTCTCGATCACGACTTCAATACGTGAGTCCAGGAAAAATCAGCAATAAACTAAACCTTTAGTATCCGTTAGTATCTGGAACACTCACTCCCATGTTTCTGTAAGTAGGGTGGGATATTTCTACAGTGGATCACATTATATATGATGTCACTAATGGCCGTTCCATAATAGTCGATCACGTCCCACTTAATCCACATTTAATCCCGTTGTGCTACTGCTGACTTCAACTCCTCTTTGGCTGCATGGGCCATTATCGATAGATAACGTGCAACACCCTGGGGTTCTGGACTGGATGCCATAACAAGGATGTGATCGAATGGAATAGTAGAACCTTCTGAACAGTTGAGACGTCACCACGAAGCTGCCCATCGAGGTAAAATGCTATGCTTGGTCTCAGCAGTTTCAAGAAACGAGAAGGGTATCCAAATCTATTAAACTTCCGCGGCTCCTGAAAGACAGTATTGGCAGTAGGGGTGTTGAAGGGCCGGATAAGCTTGCAACAGGGAGCGTAGGAGTAAAAAGTAGCTTTTAAGAGGTATTATTTATAACAAATTACTTATGGTCCCTATGGGAGCATGGTGGTGAGAAGGGGCAGGAATGTTAATGTTTAAGGGTGTTCAAAACTTATCTCTTGTCTTATTTTTTCCTGTACTTGATATGGTTTCCTTGTTGGAACCGACAAATGCTCTTTGTTGTCCGTTCTATGTTGCAAATTAATGAAGTTTATCATCACAAATGTGGATGTTACGAGTCTTTTGTCGAAACATTTTCCCATATGCAGGGAAGGGGAGATTACTAATTGAGGTGATGTAAACGGCCTTGATAAAACCATATTTGGCAAGTTTCGATTCTTAATTGGTATGAAGAGTGTGAATAAGTAAGTAGAGATATTAGAACTTTTGGATATCTTGGTTGCCTGAGTTAACATTCTTTAAGTTTAGAATCGTTCAACGAATGAAGCTATACAGCTGTAATGTTTAACAACTCCGTCGACCTTGATGACTGACAGTGATAAAAAGGGGGCCTAATCTTGACCTGGCTCAATTCCCATTGCACAATGCAGTGGGAAAACAACGAGGCACGACGGCGGCTCGAACTTAAGTAATGACGAAATCTTTTTTCCCTCCCGGATCCCACAGATAACGTTAAAGACCTCTCATACGTCACACCCCGCCGACGGAGGATATCATAATTTACGGGATACAGATTCGTTCCGGCGCAGGTACGTACGTGTTCATCCGCGTCAATATTACGTAACGCTTCCCTGAGATCTGAAGGATGAAAAACGCTTTTGGCGTTGTGATACAACGCCGTATCGTCAAATGGATATCCATTAATTCGTCCGCGGTTTTTGGGGTGTCTACAAGATTTCTGCGAATTGAAGGCATGGTTTCACGATTTCGGATTACCGATGATGATGACAAGGCTTCTGAACCCTGGAACTTACTGCTTATGTGTATACAGGGCGCCCCACTCAAGGGTGGAAATCCGGCTAGGGATGAATGAAAACATGCTTTACTTGTAATCGTGACGGTAGTTATCCTTAAATTAATAATACATGTAATAATCATGGTCGCAAAGACCGTATGATGAGTTCACATCCGTTACTTTTCGAAAAAAGGGGAAAAAAACTCATCATAAACAAAACAAATGAGTGGTAAATACGATATAGAGTATAACAATCGCAAATAAGAGAAGAAAGTATTTATAAATCTAGTTGTAATATGTGGATCCTTTCAAAATTTCGGTCACATTTATGACACGTATTTAATTGTCAAAAAGTGCGATCAAGTTTCGCTTGCCACAGTTCAGTGTTGAAAAACCCACGCTGCTGTCTCCAGGGATGGTTTTCCCGGTAGAACTGACTGTGAAGGTCTAGTCAAAATACAACCACCAGCGTTGGGACCATCTTGAATAAGGGATGCTAACAAAACAGAAGCACCTTCATAAACTCCCTTTCCTGTCAGTAGGGGGCAACTTTTAAAAACATTGTAGGGAGTGAGGAAAAACCGTGTGACACTGGAATAATGTGCCGATAAGGCTACTTGATTTGATCCAATTTTTTTTTCCTGAGGCGGATATCCATTGTGTATGTGACCGTGCTGTCAAATACAAATAAATAATATATGTTACAAAAAATCTCATTTACTGTTTATTTAAGTCCCAATAAAGAGAGAAAACACACACACAAATTTTTTTGCCAGCGATTTCTGTTCTTGCCAAGATTAGGGTTACCCTGTATACTGCATCAAGTCATTCTATTCAGTTATCGTAATACACCACGTAGACGGGACGCAGCCCCGCTGAGTTATTTTTGGGAAGAAAGCTGCCTACTATATTTGACCGGATGAATCCAGATCCTCGACAGACAATGGTCACCGCACCACTGAAGAGCGAAATGAACCATGACAAAAATATTAACCGTGAGTTTGAAGGAGGGCAATCGATCTTAGTTAAACGCAAAATTAATCGCTCTTGGCCCCCTGGAAAATAAAGAAAAGGACCGGAGAGCTGCCTCGAGCCTCCATTTGAGAGAGGAGGGCAGTTTTGGTACGTTTATGATGAATCATTATTATATATATATTTTCCAATGAATTGAGAATTTTCATATAATAAATTATTATTTTTCTTGAGCGATTACTATGCTCGATATTGAGAATAATAAACCAAATCGTTGAGATTTTTTTTTATTTGAACAGTATTTGCCTTTCGAATTGAGAATTTTCCAAACCAAATTGAGATTGTTCCAAACCAATTTATTTTCAATCAATTTGAGAATTTTCTTTCTAAGTTAAACTTTCACTACTAAAAATGGAAGAGGGAGTTTTCCAAACGGTCATTCAATTTTTAAGGCAATTCAAGACTTCTATTGTATAATAAACAAAATTAGTGAAGCAGAATGAAAGAATAGCAAACTTCATGAACTAATTACATTGAAATCAAAAAGACAAAATGAACGAAGAATACTTCAAAAAAATTACGGTCTTGTTAAGAACAGAAAAAATCGAGGCTACTCTGCGTTTGGCTGGTCTATTGAAGTCGACACAAACAAAAATTCGTTCATTTTGACATTCTGATTCAATGTTAATTTCATAAAGTGCTACTAATTTGGTTTTCAATAAAAGTGTTGGATTGCCTTAAAAAAATTGTCAATTCGGTTTATTATAAACTCAGTTTTTAGGTTTAGTAGTGAAAGTTTTATTTTGAAAATTCTCAACTTGATTTGGAAAATTATGAATCCAGATTTCACATCTTGATTTGGAAAATTCTCATTGATTTGGAAAATTCTCAAATTGATTTGGAAAAATCTCATATTCGATATTTTTGGAAAATTTTCTCAATTCGATATTGGAAAATTCTCAAATTGGTTTGGAAAAATCTCAATTTGGTTCAGGAAAATTCTCATTCATACTTGGAAAAGCTATATAATGAATCATTATTACATATAATAAATTATTATTAATTTCACTCCATAGGGTTGAACAAAGAAGATGTTACACTACTCTCCACTTCTCATGTCTGTCGTTGTCCGCTGAGCATGCTATTCTCTTGAGCTAGCTTGAGCTATATCTTGCAGACTATTAACTATATAAGAAGAACGTCGTTTATTTTTTCAGCAGTATCTTGCCTTTGAAGGCTATTAGACTGATGTATTGTATTGTGTTCCCTTATGGGATCGAGCTTATCATTCATCCTTCAGCATGGTTGAGCTTTCAGTCAAATCCATCATCCGATTCATCTGTAAAGCAGGCCATCTGTAAAGCAAGCCAAAAATCGATGACCGATGTATCGAAATATTGATATTTTCCTTGGATATATCGAATTGCTCTAACGATACTTTAAAAACAATCAATATTCTTTGTCGATATTGACATCCCTAGTAAATTGTTTGTAATACGAGTATTTACTTCTTAACTAATTAATATCTGTCATTCTATTACACTATCAGTCATAATTCAGCCCACACTTGTTTAATGATGCTATAAACAATAAACAGGAAAACATTTTTCTCTATCATTTAATATACCTTCGATATCCAGTTAGCTACGACGGAGTCACAAATCAGACCGCTGTAACCCAAGTGTTACCTCACCTCTCGAGTCGTACTTGACCGGAAAATTAATTTGATACTTATCATTAGAAAGTTATGGCGATCGCGCCTCCGAGATAATTTAGCGGACGGCGGACTCTCGACTGCATTTTTTTCGTGATACCACGTGATCGCTTATACCGCGAAAAAAAGCTCTGCAGGGATTCAAGGCGGAGGGGCATCCACGGAACGAATGTTAAATAGTTGAAGGAACGACCGTTTGACCTCTCGCGTATGATTTTCGACCTCCCTAAATTATCGGGGCCTTCAAGTGAAATTCTCTGCCTTTCACTCAACCGCAGAAACGTCGGGCGTTTTGAGCGCCCTCATCTCATTAGATTCTTCACGAGAATTTGTGCGAAAAAAAAAACCAATGGGTGCCTTTTTTTGCACTACTTTCCCTTTATATACATCGTTATTTATTGAAGATGTAGCAAAAAAGCCTATAAAATATACCTACGCTTCTCGTCCCCACTTCCAAAGTTAGCACTTTTCGTAGAGCGGACCGAGGTCTTTGAAGAAGCCTGTCTTCAGATGCGGAAAGGGTGTTCCATAACAGGAGGAAAAGCCTGAAAAGATCGGTGTGGCCAGTAGCATCCTCGTATATAGCGATGGCAATCACTTTCATATATAGCGATGGCAAAAGTTTTCAACATATCGATATATCGGTTTTCCGATGTATCGAATGGAACATATCTGGCACCGATATATCGGCCACAAAATATCCATATTTCCGATATATTGGTGCCATCGATATATCCCATCTTGAAGTAGGAAATATTAAAATCAACGAATTTGACTGAGGTTAGCTATCTATTCTAAACCAATTGCTTTACTGAAATTGACTTCAACAGGCTATACAAAAAAGGTACTTAAATCATAGGTTCTTATGCAAAGTTTACAATAATGCAGTTATTGAAATGTAAACTAAAATAAAATGAAATAGTTTCATTTGGAAAATATAAAATATTCTACTTGCAAGATAAGTAATATGAGTAGGGCTATAGGAATTAACATAATAACAACAAAAAAACAAGAGGCAAATACCACAACAACAACTATACCTTCGTTTTTAATACTATCCCCCGATCTACCCATATATCGGAACAAAAATATCGATTGTGCCGATATATCGGTGTTAAAATATCGATACCAATATATCGATATATCGTTGGCATAGGGATGGGAGGGTGTGCAGCACATATGGGTAGATGAATGAAATGTTATGAATAGAGGAGTTTTAATCTTGAATGATGTGGTCATTAAGTTTATTATTAGGATTTGCTGGAAGTATTCTGCACCAATATTACGGCGCTAATTCAGTACCAGGTACCGACAATAGATCTAAATACCCTATCTAAATCTTGAATAATCTATTTCTTCTTAATTCGTTATTAATAATTAATCTATTGTCTTTTGAACTTGAGCACGCTCGTTTTAGCAATTCGTATGCATAAAACGCATGAGGAACCTAACTGTAAGAAATGATATTACAATAGTATCAAGTGGATAATACAATAGATAACTTATAGATTTATGGATATGTAGAAAATCCTGGTTTCATGTATGAATCAAAGATATGAATTCGATGAACTTGGCTCAACATATTTTGATACGTCTCAGCAGGTGGAACCAATGTGCCTCTACACAGTTGGCCCTTATCGGGACGAAGTTTTGCATAAAAAGTGTTCCCATTATGTAAAATTCAAACTCTATCACCAAAGACTGTTTCACTTGAACTTCTTAACCTTGCATATCGCTCTAATGAATTCATCGTTTGGTTGCAGGTTCTAAAAACGCTAACCTGGCGTTTCTTTCGCCGCTCTCCGCCGTTCCGTTTATTGGTCCTGCGAGGAGGTGAGGCGCCCCAAGCCTCAGGTACGAGCGTTCATGGTTTTCTTCATGGTGAGTTCTCTAAATTATTTCGACTAAAATAAGTGAGATAATAGATTTGAAATAATAAAGGGCGGCACGCTATGTGCGCTAACCGATTGCACCAATTTCAACTTAAATGGTAAAATGCAAAAATGAATGTAGGGTATGTTGAAATCGCAAAAGCAAGTAGACTTTTTATAGGCCTAGATGTGTGGCAGCACGTAGCACTGACCAAACATTAAATAGGTACTTACGCCTAGCATGTGCAACCGAGGACCACAGCCCAAATGGCTGAAGAAATATATATGAAAGAGTGAAAAAACTGAACAGATAAAAGGCTTTATAAAGGTAAATCCACGGATAATAAAGGTTGAAGGCAAGTATTCCTAGGTCCTACCGACCTAAAACCTTATGGCCATAAGAGGAAATTTAGTACAATTGGTAAAATTTTCTTTCTACCGTGACTTTCGCTGAGGTGAGGACGTTCTGACTTGTGTGGTGGTAAACCCAGCAGCTTCCACTCTCCAGGCACCACAAGGCACAGGCAGGCGGGGGGTAGCCAAGTACTAAAGCCACCAAATCCTTAAGAAATTGCTAACAAACTGCACTAGCTTCACCTAAGAGATGCAGAAAGGCAAAAAAGGCCAATGTGATCGCGGAGAAGGCAGTTAGATAGTGGGATCTTCGATGGATAACGTAATTTTTAGCAAGGGGTACTTCACTTGGCAAAAGTTGGGACGTTAGTAATCATAAACTCCCTTCCCGCCACTGATCATGAATAGTGCCGGGAAAACGCCAAGACTTCTGCCGAATTGCAGACCTGCATACAAAGACAACGGAGAAGAAGGTGAAGGTGATTGTGACGCCGAAGGATCATGACGTCACCAGGTGAGCGAACGGTGCCAAGCAGTCTATTGTGGATGTTGGGAAAATAATCGGACATATTATTGCTGATTTGTCCTACAATGTACAACAGGTTCAAAGACATGGGTAAAAAACATTAATTTGAACATTGCTTGCATAATTGATCCCCACGGGTTGCGATGAATCATTATCACAATCAACAGCTGATTTGCAGGTGCAAATAACGGTATGACCGGTGTATTTAGCGGGGAGATAGTAGAAATGGCCGGTATCGGGGACAGTAAACGAGGAAACCTGTTGCTGTGGTTAATACGGTGAAATTTAGTGTGGAAATGGTGCAGCTTATTGGAGTTACTTGTATTAAGAATCGAAGTGTTGATGCGGTAATTCGTGCAATATAGAAAATCAAACAACATGCAAGGAGTCGTAAATTGTAACGCAGGTAATCCATTTCTGCTCAGGTTTGATTCATTTCTACGATCAATCCCATAATATTGTTACAATTTCCACTATGTAAATGGTCATTCCGGTCTTTTCCTCTTCGAAATAATGTACAGCGGCTTGTAATCATTTTTGAAGAAGAGGGAAACTTCTTAGTCAAAACTTCCACGGCAATTATGACGAATTTAGGACTAACTGGGTGATAACGTTGGCAGGGACAACAGTGGAGAAGTTTGGTAGCCTGATTTGCAGTTTTTTTGTACCTTTATAAGAAAAATTGTTAATAAGGGAAAGGAGGTTGGGCAACTCGGAAAACTTGTGTCAGTATGTAGATCTTCAGTTCAAATTTCAGCATTGTAGATTCAATAAAAATGACATTACCCACAAGGGTTCCTCAGCTAATCAGTGCATTTCCATACCATGTAATTGGGTTCATGATATTCCAAAGGAGCTCCACATTAAATTTCAGTAGTAGCGTAGGTCGATTCGGGAAGTGAGGGTCTCTCAGCATTTCAAACCTTGAAATTGGGTTCTTGATGTCTCTGCAGAGCTCCAAATTAAATTCCATCGCCTCATGACGATTTGGAAAGAAATTACTTGCAAGGTCCCTGGGAACATTAGTGCATTTCCATAACTTCAAATTGGGTTCTTGATATTACCTAAAGAGCTTCGAATTAAATTTCAGCATCGCAGGACAATTCGAGATGAAAACAGCTTTGGGTTTCGTCAGCTGATGAGCGATCCACCAAGCTGTGCTATTGTATGTGATTTGTCCATAAGACTTGGCTGCTGCTTTGGTCTTTCGGAAAAGAAAGAGTTTACGAAATTTGTGAGGCATTCGCTGAACTCATAATTTATAGGTCGGTAGGCGAAATATGACTTTGTCATCTGCATAATAGTAGTAGTATTTTGAGCTTATTTTTGTTTAATAACAACTCAATACAACTATTATGTGGAGGGTTTTCTAGGATTTGTCTTCGAGATAGATTCCTAAAAATAGCGGTTGGCTTTCAAACGTGTTTTTGAGTTGGAACATTTTTTCATTAAGAATGAGTGGAACGATCAGATACAATATTCCACGTTATTGTGTTTTAAGAGTGGTACAACCATATTCCGACGCAATCGGGCAGAGTCATCATGCACTCGCCTCGTGCTCTCATCACAATGGAGCTTCGAAGAAAAGCGATCTGAAACCGACCGAAATGGGCTCGCGGACAGGAAGCTATTTTTCCCCGCCCGCGCCATTTTCGCCGTGTTCACGGTAATTCGCGTGGGCAGGGTCAGAGCGCCGATTAGAGTCTGAAGCCCTCGTTTCGGACGTCCACGAGCGATATACGATATTCACGTGCGGCACACTTCACTGTTATCTCAAACGGTGATAATAAAGGACGGTTTTCGCGAATTGTAAAATAAAACGAGACAATACTCCATAATTGTTTTTAAAGACCTGTGTGGCCAGTAGGAAATTATTTTGCTGAGCAATTTAATAGCACACAAACAAAACTTACAAAGAAATGTTTGTAACTTGTCTGACATCTTATTAGAAAGTAAAGACACAACAAATACGGCTTAAAAGGCCAAGTAAAGCTACTGCAGTTACTTGCTTTCTATCACAAAACGAAGTCTAATTTTCTTGATCCACTGTTCAGTAAAATAGCAACCAAAGCACCTCCCCTGGATTGTTACTCATCCCGAAATCCACAATCCAAAATTTGACTTTATTGGATTTGCTTCCAAACCTACCTGTTGGTAGCTGAAGCTTTGTTTTTAGCTTAGAATAGATAAGCAATATTTTTCGGTTCTGTTTCGGATTCAACAAACCTTTCTCGTACTTTCTTTTTTTCCTCAAACTACCCATGTTACAATAAATTAGAAGTAATTTTACACAAATAGGTAGGCAGACGTTTTTGGTTGACGTTCAGCAGGGGTGCTCACGGGGGGGGGGGGGGTAAATTTGATTGAAACGGCGTTTAGCGTGACGACATTCAAAAAAATAAATAGAACGTTTTGTCTATTGCCCACTGGGTTTGAATTTTTTCCATACCTATTCTCTCAATTTTGGATAAAATAAGGGTTGCTTACCAGTACTTTTTACATGGGGGGGGGGAGGGGGGGTCATGAAACTTGAGGAGGGGGCACCCCTGTCTATTGTATACAATTTCGAACAACCTTCGTACCATGTTTGCCTGTGTGTGTATGTGACGATGAGAATGATCGGTGACAAGCGGTATTTGAGCTAAAAACGTCAAGGCTGCGACCGTGTCATGCCGCGAAGTGTGGTGCAAGAAAAGTGCCACGGAGTTGCTCGAGTTTGGCATCTCGTCAGGAATGCTTAGTGGTATCTTACTTACAATGGTGGTCATTCTATAAGGGCCTTTCATCCCTGTCTTCATCCTCCATCTTCCTCAACTTCACTAATCCCCAGGGTCGGGATCGGGTAAACCTGGCCGTCCTCCCCACTTTTATGTGTTGTTCCGCGTAACTTGGTTTTTCGTCTCTGCTTACTAGTGTTCCCCTATGCCTTTGAGGGCAGTTTTACGTATAAAAACGCTGCAAATTCTTTCACTGGGGTTTATTACCTATTCAATTGGCTTGCGTTCATGATTTGAATTTCTACTAACCTTTGGAGTGTGCGTGTTTCACAGGTGATAGAGTGATTATTGAATTTCAGGAGGCACACGAACATGATCAACTGAACAATCCCAATAGGTATTTTGGTTGAGAACAGATTTACGTGCTCTATGCATATATCCTGAAATTCAATAATCGCTCTATCACCTGTGAAACACGTACACTCCAAAGCTTAGTAGAAATTCAAATCATGAACGCAAGCCAATTGAATAACAAACCCCAGTGGAAGAATTGGCAGCGTTTTTTATGGTTATCAGAATGCTTCAACCCGTGTATCGGCTACAAAGCCTTTTAGGAGTTCACTCCAGTATCCACATTACTACATCACTACGTCACTAGGTTACTTATAGCAACACAAAAACAATAATAAACCAAAATAACGCGAATGTTGGCAACATAAATCGGGCCATAGATCGGGAATGGTTTGACCTACGGATCTGGGGAGGGGCTCATTCGATTCCTCGTGGAGTGTTCTTCAAAAAGAGTACACATTTATGCCGCCTTGACTTTTTTTGAGGTTTTTAGGGATTTTACAAAACTTTGACAACACTTAAAGGGCACTTTAAATTAAGTGAGAGAGCTGGCTCAAGAATTGGGGCGTCGCCGGACCAACATGGATTTTTCCTGAACATTTCAGCTTTTTTGCTTCAGCCGTTTGGGAGAAATCGTGCATACGGCGGACGGACGGAAAGTTTTTTATTGCAGATTCGGATTCTACACCCTTTGAAACGTAAACCATGAAATTTTCAATTTAGAATTTGTTTTTCAATGTTTTTCAAGAGCGATTACAATGGTTTATTATTGAATAATAAACCAACAAAAAAAAATAAATAAATAAATAAAAGTCTGTCTGCCGTTTACCATCCGATTTTGATTACATTTTCAGGGAATTTGAGGTGTATCTACACACCTATGGTACGCATGTATGCCACTCATGTGTACCATATGTTACCCAATGAAACCATTTCTCAAAACTCACATTAATATGCATACGTGCAATCTTAAAATCCATATAACATCATTCCCTCAGGTACTAGTGGTCCGATTTTGCTCCATTTGGAGGGTAGTCGAGATTGAACGGTTTAACACTATCAAATCAATTTCAATAATATCACATTCTTACAGTACACGCTATGTAAACCACTTGATGTCTTGGGGAATATGATCAGTATCATTGTTCCTCAGTAAACGTTCATACGGACCGGCACATTTAGGAAAAACGTTATTTTAAGTCTATTTTTCGAGGGAATTATTACCTATTACAAAAGTAGTTCCTATATTTTTGATGAGTAGGACATAGTACTCTGTTTTCAAGTTTATTTCGAAGTGTTTTTTGTGACGTTGCGCCAAAAAGTTAGTGTTTTCGAAGTTTTTGGGCGCCTAAAACATCGAAAACACGAAGTTTCCGGACTATACTTCGTGTAGTTTTACCCGTAACATGGATTTGCTGACAGACAGACAGACACACAGACACACACGGAAACAAAATTGTTCAGAAAGGTCTAAAACGCAAAATGCGAGTGGAATTTTTGATTTTGGAGACAAGAACATTTTCACATTCCGAAAGTGAAAACAATGCTTCCGCTACCTTGGTAGACTCGGAAGGAAAATGTGAATCACGAAGTCAAATCTCGTCTAATTTTAGTTTCTGATTTGCCGATTTCGTTGCAATTCGTTCTTTTTCAGTCTTTTCTAATATATGACGAAAGGTTGATCGAGTACGTTGATCGAGAGGGAACAACGATGTCTGTACGATTTTTCCTATCCATTGTACTCGGAAGTACAATGTACAAGGGAATGGCAGCAAATACGGCAAACACTCAAATAATTCAAGGAAGGTTGTAACATATTTGTTATCCAGTTACATTGGTAATATACGTATAAATACCTACTGTATATCAGAAGTATAAGTAGTTGTGTCAAAAGTAGGTTGAATACCTACCTAGGTGGGTAAGTAATTGTAAAATAATGCATAATAACATTTTTGGTTATTAATAATAGGTAATGTTGCGTGTTAAGTACTTAAAAACATTACACTAACTTCACATTGGTAGGTCCTTTTTTCTTAATACTTAATACTTTCTTAATACAGAACTTTTAATGAAGAATGCCGGGTCGATTTTGAACCAATTCTAGCGATCGTATACGAATTTTTTATCATCTCGGATCGTGCCAGTTCAGCTGCAGCGCGGAATAGCGGAATACGCCAGCCCTGACGTGATCTGACCTTGACGTGTGAATGGGTGGCCCCTTGACGTGACTCTGACCTGACTGTGGTCTGATATCCCCGCTACCGCGAGTGTGAATCCGCCTTTAAGCTATTTTTCTGGGGAATTATTGCTACTAGAAAAAGTAGTTCCTATATTTTTGATGATTACGACGTGGTAGTCTGTTTTCAAGTTTATTTCGAAGTGTTTTTTGTGAAGTTGCGCCAAAAAGTAAGTGTTTTTGAAGTTTTTGGGCTTCTAAAAACTTGGGCTTCGAAAACACGAAGTTTCCGGGCTCCGCGGCCACGCCCTATGTGTCCCTCCGCCTGCCGGCTCGTATAGGAGAGCGGCCGGCCTCGACCAGTTCTCTCCTGTCTGTGGTCGGGCGCGCGTCTCCGGCAGTCTACTCAGTGCCGCGTTCGCGAAAACAGCCTTCCATCTTCATCTACCATCTATTCTGACCACGAATCTTCATGGATTGGTAAGTACCAAGTATTTTCCTACAAAATCTCTAATCAAAAATCATATACGCCGAGATTAGGTAGGTGCCGCATGTTTAGGAAGTCCCATGCAATGATTGATCAATAGAAGAATAGGTAATAGATTATAATTGGTCTAGTAGAGGTACCAGCTAAGCCCAAGAGCAATAAATAACATGATACAAATCCGTTTCAGACTTTTCACAGACCTAATTCGTGGAAAAAACCAAAGGTTTTTCCTTACTCTGATAGTAATCCTATTTTCTCTCGAACCAACTTTGTTCTTAATGTTTTATTATGCACGTATGAATTCGCTAGTGTGATTGTAGCTTATACTACCTATGAGTTTAACGATTATCCTTAGTTGAACAAACACAAATAACGCTTCGAAACAGCCAATATATCGAATATAGTTCCCTGATTATACGTATATATTCTAACTAGAGTGTTCCATTAATCTGCAAATATGCACTTATAAATTCACTAGTGTGATTGTGGCACAAACTACCTATGAGTTTAACGACTATCCGTGGTTGAACACACACTCATACACTTCGAAACAGGCAGCATATCGAAAATAGTTCCCTGATTATAGGTATATATTCTAACTAGAGTATTCCCACAATGTGCATGCACATATGCAGTATGCTTACACGTTCTTAAATATGTATTATGCATGTATAAATTCCGGGACAGCGCTACTACCCCGACCTCCGCGGGGAACGCTGGCTATACGTAGCTATACCATCACCTAGCTACGACCATCCACCTTCTCTTTTCCCTGCTGTTTTTCTTCTCTCTTTCCGTTCGGCTGTGTATTGTTTCCTGAAGCAGATCAATCAATCAACTGTTTCCTTTGATGGTGTGATTATTATTTATTATTATAGGGTTAGTTATTTATCATTAGTTATTATACGGTTAGTGGCAGGGTTTCCCAAAGGGGGGGGGGGGGGGCTATGAAGCTTGAGGGGGGGGGGGGTTGCGTTATGAAGCTTGAGGGGGGGGTTGCGTTATGAAGCTTGAGGGGGGGGGGGGGGGTGCGTTATGAAGCTTGAGGGGGGGGGGGGGTTGCGTTATAAAGCTTGGGAGGGGGGGTGAGTCATGAAGCTTGGGGGGGGGGGGGGGGGCACCAGAGATGGGCCTCCCTGATTAACGAATACTTATACGATCACATTTGCGACTACAAAAGTATTCGTAAAAGTAATCGGATAACGAGAGTAATCAATAATTGCTTCCGAGTCTACCAAAGTAGCGGAAGCATTGTTTTCACTTTCGGAATGTGAACATTTTTTTGTCTCCAAAATCAAAAATTCCACTCGCATTTTACGTTTTAGACCTTTCTGAACAATTTTGGTTCCGTGTCTGTCTGTGTGTCTGTCTGTTTGTCAGCAAATCCTTGTTACGGGCAAAACTACACGAAGTTATCGTCCGATTTTGATGAAATTTTCAGGGATTGTCGGGGTTGGGGTGTAGATGGTCCCCTATAGGTTTCATGACCCCCGGATCAATAGTAGCCTCTGCGCATGCGCAAACGTGAAATCCTTGTTACGCGCATAACTCCGGGAGTTTTGACCAATTTCGATGAAATTTTCAGGGATTGTTCGGTTTGATGTGTAGATGGTCCCCTATGAGTTTCATGACCCCCGGATCAATAGTAGCCTCTGCGCATGCGCAAACGTGAAATCCTTGTTACCCCATAACTCCGGGAGTTCTTTACCAATATCGATGAAATTTTCAGGGATTGTTCGGTTTGATGTGTAGATGGTCCCCTATGAGTTTCATGACTCCCGGATCAATAGTAGCCTCTGCGCATGCGCAAACGTGAAATCCTTGTTACGCGCATAACTCCGGGAGTTCTTGACCAATTTCGATGAAATTTTCAGGGATTGTTCGGTTTGATGTGCAGATGATCCCCTATAATTTTCATGACCGCCGGTTAGGGGGGTCCCGGATCAATAGTAGCCTCTGCGCATCCGCAAACGTGAAATCCTTGTTACACGCATAATTCCGGGAGTTCATGACTGATTTCGATGAAATTTTCAGGGATTGTTTGGACTGATGTAAAGATGGTCCTCGTGCGTAATAAAGAGAAAATAAAGTTTCAGCGTCGAGCTTGTTCCGAACCATATTGAACCATCATTGAACGATGCACATATTTTGTCAATTTTTATTATTAGGTATATTTTATAGTTTGTTCAATAGTTAAACATGCCTACCTTTATTTTCTCGAGTTATGCTCCTGTATAACAATAAATTTACCCTAATTCAACATTTACTTCGCCTAATTGAACGAAGTTCTTTAGTCAATAATAATTTTCAATGATCTATACAGTCATGGTATGGATACGAGGAATCTTTTCCCTGCTGTTTTCCTACTCTCTTTCCGTACATGATAATCAACCTAGTAATTAATTTAAATATGGTTTGTTTTTCTATCAGAAAATGTATTAATGACGACGAAAGTGTTCGAATATTGTTTGTGATTTTGGCGCCGGCCCGGGCGGGAGGTCTGGCGAGTTTTGGAAGTATTCGGTTATCTTCGGGAGGTGCGCTGGTGGTCATACGACACGCACTTGTGTAAGTAAGCTGCACCGCGATTAGGTATTCGTTGCTAATGTTATCACATTTTAAGTATATAAAGCTTATTTTAGTTTTTAAAATAAGGGATTCTTACAAGTTTTTTTACATTTTTGTTTTGTGGGGGGGGGGGCTGGTTCTATGTTGGTGGGGGGCACCCCTGCGTTCACTAATTGAAAAGTACAAGTGTTACTAAGTCAAAAACGGTTCAAATAACAGGGATTTTCTTCCCTTCATACAAATTCATTTTGCAACAGTCCTCTTCTTCACCTCGCTTTATGACCTATCCCCTTTCCCGAGCGTTCATAATTCGCAAGACCCTCGAATAAGCATTATGGACGACATTTCATGGAAGTCACTTGTACGTGTTGATATTAGCCGGTGGCAGACTCGGGCGAATTCAACCGTGGGTTTACAACCCATTGTTCTCGACCAACCGTTAACTATATCACCGAGTAACGCCCTAAAATAAGCTCCCAATATTATGGTTCATCAAAATTATTCGGGCGGTCACATCGTCGCGGAAGTTCGACCGTGGTGCAATGGATTTAGTTCCGTTCTACAGAGCCCTGTATTTCTTCTCCACCAGGGTACGTAAATCTATATTGTTTCCTAGAAAAAACTCGTTGCAGAGTGGAAGGTTATAACTTCGATGAGCAAAATTTTAGTTCATTACGGACCAAAGAATTATTCTAGAATTCGAATGCTCCACACTGGTCACGCCCACACACTACAAACATTTTTTCCAAAAAATATTTCGCCCTAAAATTTATATTTTTATTATTTTTTAAACCAGATTTTCATCACTATTCCGCGCTCGAATCGGATAATATTTCGGTTCCTATTTGATGAACTTTTTTATGAGTGATATCCTGCTAAAAATATGAATTTAACGAATTTCCACAGGTTTTTGTCATTTCCAATATTTCTTTATTAGCGCTTAAAATAAATTTGATCAATTTATTACAGTTTATTGCAACTTCCAAGGAACTCGTCCATTGGGGGGGGGGGGGGGGGTTGTGCTTGACATCCTGGGCAAATCGAATTCCCACATGGAGGTAAACAACTTCCTTACTAGCAGATTTTTGGGTTCCGTGTTGGGGGGACTGAAAAATTCTTGCTACATGAAGTTTTCCCTTACATCCGGGTTCATTATCGCCAGGTTTCAGTCAGTGTAGTTTAACTTCAGCGCTTCGGAATGAGGAAGGTCAACAGTTTGGTTTGATTCCATCTTCTGCCTATATCATCGGGCAGCTTCCTCGTTGACGCGTTGAAGGAAGCCTTAGCCGATGGAGGTATGTCACGCCTTGCCGCTTTAGTACAGTTATTATTTCGATCTGAAGCTCGTGATGGAGACTTTCGTTTCGGAAGTGTCAAGGTGGTTTGACAATTTTCTTAGCACGTTGTTCTAGAATCTATGGATGATTACTTGGTTTGATTGAAAACTGCATCCCCACAAGTCCAAACTGTTTTTAACGAGTTGGTTGTAAAAAATGATCTTGTTTGACAGCCTCAACTGTCCCCTGGTTATCCAGTACGTTTTTCTGAGTTTAAGAAGGGTTTCCTTCCAGGCATCCTTCTACTGATAAAGCCTTGCTTCAGAGATACGACTTAAAAAGCTAAATTATAATATTAGCAGTGCTTTCAACTTGAAAGCTCCTTTTCTACCTTGATTGCAGGAAGATAGGTATATGAAGGTAGCTGGCTAAATAGTTGTGCGACCTATTTCCGCGTCTAATTGGGACCTCGACAATCGGCCCGCATGACGGCGGGTTGTCACGGGGCGGTGCGGGACCGCCGTGCGGGAGGGAGGAACGCGAGTGGCCACTGGATCAAGGTCGTTTCTGATAAGCGGCCGCGAGATAAGCGCGCGTGGGCACCGTTCAGAGACCGGCCCAGCCTGCATAGGTATCTACTCTGGTCGTAATCGACGCCCTGCATAGCCTATGTATGCACACTCGGAATCCTGCTTGGCTCTGTCATATTTCACTATAACTTGAAATTCATTATCCTTATCGATTCCTTGGTTTCTAAATTGAGAAAATTAGTCTACGTGTTTCAGATATCCAGGAATTTTCTGTCAATCGTGCGACTAACAAATATTTACTTTGGCTTGATTTTTTCTTTATTGAACTATTACTTTCTTATTAGGAAGTGGAGGTACGATGTAACTAACTACGTTGCAAGTTACTCATAATATTACACCCTTCGGTGTAATAAGAGTTCCAGATACCCTACCATACTGCTTCATGTTGAATTTGATGTACTCTACGTAAGGCAATTGTTTTTAGGAAATAACACAGAGTTTTAGAAGATCAATTTCCACAAAATTAAAAGAGTTACATTATTAAATAGATTTCGACAGTTAACAATAACTTTTATTGTAGGTAACTCTTGTTCGCGTGAAGGAGGTTTATTTCTGTTTATGGCTTTGTTGTTTGAAGGCGAACTTCACGATTGATTATTGATAGAGCAAGCGCGATAATTAGTAACTCAGCCGTTTGTCACGGGCACTCTTCAGTATCTAGTTCGCTTTCGTGCCCGTCTATTCAATCGGCTTCTACATCGCCACATTTTTAGTATGTTCTCGTTCATCAGTATCCCATTGCCATACTTGAAACGTCTGCAAGCATACACCCGCCACCCAGTAAAAGAAGCCCGGAAATCAGGATACATTTCCCCGCCTAGTCCGGAAATAAGTCGGGATTTGCGGTTTATCGCTTCGCAGAAAAAGGATTTGAATCATGACATTTCTACGATCCTCTCCTAGCAAAACAAAGAACAATATGATGCTCAAATTACAATTTCAAACCCAAAATTCCAAATTTAATCAATTCAATCATCAATTATCAATTCAATGATTTGATGCAGGTAATGAGAAGGATTGAATGGTGTTGATGAAAGTATGGATTTGGTGAGCCTGCCTTTTCTTAAGAAATCTCAGGTTTCTCTAACACCGTGGTTTATTTTCTAAAGCCATTTAAAACCCTAGGACGTAACACATATAATTTTATAGCACAGACAAAGCACTGGGGTCAATTTTGACCCCATATGAAAACATTCTTCCATACTTTCGAAACGCCGTTTTATGTATGTGTTTTCAATTTTAAATCATTTAAATACAATCCAGGGAATTATTGAATAAAATCAATCAACTGTTATGACAACGTCAATATTTTCCCGATGTATGGCCCGATTTGTGGTGCCAACATTTGCGTTAATTTGGTTTATTATTGTTTTTGTTTTGATAGCAGTAACCTAGTGACGTAGTGATGTAGTAATGTGGGCCTAAAAGGCTTTGTAGCCGATACACGGGTTGAAGCATTCTGATAACCATAAAAAAAAACGCTGCAAATTCTTTCACTGGGGTTTATTATTCAATTGGCTTGCGTTCATGATTTGAATTTCTACTAAGCTTTGGAGTGTGCGTGTTTCATAGGTGATAGAGTGATTATTGAATTTCAGGAGGCACACAAAGATGATCAACTGATCGATCCAAAAAGGTATTTTGGTTGAGAACAGATTTACGTGCTCTATTCATATCTCCTGAAATTCAATAATCGCTCTATCAACTATGAAACATGCACACTCCATAGCTTAGTAGAAATTCAAATCATGAACGCAAGCCAATTGAATAATAAACTCCAGTGAAAGAATTTGCAGCGTTTTTTTAAGAATCAACCATAAACATATACATGTAACATATTGCAGCTCTCTTTCGTTTTGCGCCAGTTTTTTGTGTGAGGTAATCGTTCTGACTGGAAGTTTGGACCAAATAAATTCTAAATTGGAAGGGACGGATTTTTTACATCAAATGCAAGGCATTTTATTGCCCTTCCGGCGGATGGACATTGCAGCTTTAAAATCTGCCGAAATTGATTCGTAAAATGGTAGTATATTTGGGACGGGTTATGAAAGAATTGTCTAAACGATTACAAAGGCTTGTTGTCGAACATAATAAACCGAAATTTTGAGGTTCTTGAATAAATGCAGCGTGTGCCGGTCGTTTTCAAGGTAAGTGCGGTAGAAGGATTTTTAAACGGGTTCCCGGGCTTTTTATCGGTACTTTTTCAGGGCGATTGACAGACTTGATGACGGCACATTGTTAATGATCTGTGACAGCACTGACGGCCAAGAAAGGCAACGTAGCGTCGCCTACACAACCGGCGATTCTCATCAAGTTGATATTCCATAAGTACTTGGGTACTTAACCGTAATCAGCATTCAGTACCTGCAAAAACACGTATCCATCAGACCCTGGAAATGCATTCTAATGTTCTTCTTCAATAAGATTCATTAAAATACATAGGTAACTGATACCGACTATGAGAAAAACTGGATTTTTATACCTTATGGGAAAATTTCGGAAAAACTTGGTAAAATTCGATTGTCCAGAGATTTCAATGTTAGGTTCAAGAATGAAAATAATGTTGAAGCATCTTTGGGGTTCGATTACGATAAAATTAACGTTCAGGATAAAAGTGGGGTATATAAACTAAGATGTTCATGTGGGACTGAGAACTGTGGTCAAAGTGGTAGGGAATTCAGGGAACGAATAAAAGAGCATGGAAAGGATTTGAAGGACATCAAAGGTGATTCTGCCTTTGCAAGTTATCTTAATAAGTCTAATCATAGCTTCATTTTTGATCTGACAAACAGGCAATAGAATTTCCTCACTTTTGCCCAAAGCGATGTATGTTGGATGCGCTAGAAAAATTCGAAATTGCTAAGAGTGATGGGTCAGGAAAATGTTTAAATGATTTTATTTCTCAAAATATTCCACCATTAATGGGTTGATTCTTTGCAATAAGTTTGGCTCCCCCTCTCCATAATGTTACTGTTGTGCCCCTTTCACTTTGTTAGCCTGAAGTGGCATTGGTTGGTCCTTCCCGTCCCGTTCACTTCCCTGAGCCAATAGGATTCAATCTCCTTTCACCTGGGACTGTATAAGATGTGCTTTCTGTGATGTATCTTCAGTTCATGTTCGTTGCTGATGATGACCTAATGCATTAAGACTCACGGACTAACAGCCATCGCGCAGAATGCAGGGGAACATACTCGTAATTGCTTCCAACAGACTAGCATACTTCATTAGCCTAGCCTAACATTGCTGCCCGTTCCTCGAAGCATGACTTCCTATGCACCGAAAACGGCAATAAAAGGCTTTCCATGTCCAACTTAAGGGCGTTACACTCAAATGAGAACATGTTGTCTAGAAAGGAGTGCTGTCCACAAATTTGAGCATACCTTTTACTGACAAATGGTACGAATATCCCTGCATCCATTCTCAATTTGACTGGTTCCGATCCTCGTCATTCGTGGAGCGCCCGGAATATCTCCCATAGTGGAAGACTCGGACTCAGTGCCCTAGAGAGAATCCTGTCAAACGCCCGGATGCCGTCGCGTTTCACCTCTCGGAACGGTCGGTAGATACGTCGCCGTAAAAAGCCCCAGCAACGCCCAAGCCACTCGTGGACCTTCCGTTACGACCATATAAAACTCTCCCATTTATATATAACTAGGCGTTTCGTCGAGGGTTTCGCTATCTACGTCGTCTGACGGTTGGATCTCCCTACGAGCATTTTTTTTCCCTCCTTTCAACATGTTAAAGGGTAAGAATCTCACGACCGCCGTTGGAACTGGGTAAGCCAGTAATCGTCCGAAAGCAATGCAAGCGATTTAGTCTCCCATCCTTCCTAAAGATCTTCCCCACCAAGAGATATCAACTTCGTTCTCGCCAGTTGAAATTCTCCATTTCTAAAGAGAATCTATTATCTGATTTTAAGATATCCAGCTTGCTCAGATCTCAATTTCAAGGAAGGCTGATTGAGAAAAACGCTGCAAATTCTTTCACTGGGGTTTATTATTCAATTGGCTTGCGTTCATGATTTGAATTTCTACTAAGCTTTGGAGTGTGCGTGTTTCACAGGTGATAGAGCGATTATTGAATTTCAGGAGGCACACGAATATGATCGACTGATCAATCCGATTAGGTATTTATCAGTTGATCATATTCACGTGTGTGCCTCCTGAAATTCAATAATCGCTCTATCACTTGTGGAACACGCACGCTCCAAAGCTTAGTATAAATTCAAATCATGAACGCAAGCCAATTGAATAATAATCCCCCGTGAAAGAATTTGCAGCGTTTCATGCGTGTCAGAACGCTTCAACCCGTGTATCGGCTACAAAGCATTTAAGGGGTGCACTACAGTATCCACATTACTACATCACTACGTCACTAGGTTACTGATATCAACAGAAAAACAATAATAAACCAAAAGAACGCAAATGTTGGACACCATAAATCGGGCCATACATCAGGAATGGTTTGACCTACGGACCTGGGGAGGGGCTCATTCGATTCCTCGTGGACAGTTCTTCAAAAATAGTCCAAATGTAGGCCGCCTTGACTTTTTTTGAGGTTTTTAGGGATTTTACAGAACTTTGACAACCCTTAAAGGGCACTTTAAATTAAGTGAGAGTGCTGGCTAAAGAATTGGGGCGTCGTCGGACCAACATGGATTTTTCCTGAAAATTTCACCTTTTTTGCTTCAGCCGTTTGGGAGAAATCGTGATTACGGCGTACGGCGGACGGACGGAAAATGTTTTATTGCAGGTTCGGATTCTACACCCTTTGAAACGTAAATCATGAAATTTTCAGGGGGGGTTAGAATTTTTTTTTCCAGAGCGATTACAATGGTTTATTATTGAATAATAAACCAAAATTGACTAATAAAAATGAATATTTGTAAAATGAAATAACAACTGCTATTAATAGAATTCACCTCAAGTATGACATTAGTATGATGGTTGTGGAGTTTCGCAGGGATGAGGTTACTTCTACGGATCCAAAATGTTTTCATGGAACTCTATTTTGAAGCATTCTGAAACAATTTTTATCGCTTTTGGTTAGTCACAGAAAATGCCGGTTGAAATTCACGAACAGAGCCCAAAACAAATGATGCACTTACCAATAACTATGCAATGTTTGTCAAGTTCCTTGTTGACATTTCTGGTCCTCGTCGTGCCAGACCGAGTGACCACAATGTTCGCTCCGGGTCACCGGTTTCCCCTATTATCTTGAGAAACAATAGATCATTTGACAACTGCTTAGTCACGTAGGAAAGTGGGATCTTCGGTTCGGGGATCTCCGATAGCATCCACGCATTATCCGAGATTCAGCTGAGTCGCTCTTTTGTGCGTCTCTTCATTGAACGCCGCCGATCGTCCGAGTCATCTTCAGGGTGACAGGGGAATGACGTCTAACTGTTTGGCAATAACCCATTCACTGTCCTCTGGAAATAGCCATTCACTGTTGTGAAATCTTTTTTTTTTTTTTTTTTTTTTTTTTTTTGGTCATTCACAAATGTCTTAACCTGAAGGGGGTACATTTCATGAAAATGGTGAAGGTGCATTGTCTTCACTAGACTCATTCTCAAACGAATCTACTTTTTCTAATGGCTCTTAGTTTAAGGGACCTTAAACCTTAGTAATTCACATATTTCTGGTACATCCCATTGAAATCAATACGTATACACTAGTTAGGTGGTCATTGATTCAGCCCAGACAGTTATGGACGGTCCAAAGATGCAATACGAACGAACAATTCTGATAACAAGTAATCAGTATCTTACAACCCAATAATAATATTAATGTTGTTCCATGAATAGATGAATAATGGTTTGTTTGGAAGAGGTTCCGAGCCCAGTTCGGGATAGAACCAGAACCTGCAGGGAGAGGGATAGAACCACCGAGAACTTTCGGTATTCGTTTTACTTGTCCGAACGCTTTCCGAACTAAAGTTTGGAACAAAAACCTGAACTTCCCCTTCCCGCATGGTTCCGTCAGACATCGAGACCAAAAAAAAAAAGAGAATAGAGAGGGAATAGATGATAACCGTTGATAACGCGATGAATCTACTGCGCATGTCTCGGACTAAAAGTTCTGGCAAAAATCTTCGAACCACTTGAACTAGTTCTAAGTGGTTCTGGACTCCTTGTCCGAACAGTGAACCAAGAGGTTCGAGATTTTTCAGAACTAGTTCTGGCGTGTCAAAACAGCCAAAAAGGGGCGTGTTCGGTTCTGAACTGGTTCTTAACCTCTTGTCAAAACAAACCTTAAAATTCAGTGTCTTCCATACTGGAACAAGTGGTGTTAATCGTTGGAGCGATTTTTTCATACAACACCGTGCATCACCGTTTATGAATATTGGAGTGAGACCCAAAATTTTGAACATATTGACAATTACGGACGCATTACAGAGATGTCGTATGTCCAGGTTCTTTCATGCTCACACTTATAAGAAGTTATAAATAGTTTGAAAACATGACCGAACGCATGATCGACACGAAATTAAAATTCGGACGTGAATCAACTCCTATCTCTCCTAGGCTATCAACCACTCATTCCTACTCCCGCCATCAAAGTCAAAATTTCCGAAATTTGAGGCCCAAGAAAAGTTTGTGAGACAAAAATTGGAAAAAAACATGAAAATAGTAAATATTTGATGATCTATCTTTATTACCTCCTCTTTTCACCCTCCAAATTGATCAAATTTGGTAGATCTGAAATATGTTTCGTTACTTAACTAAAGTTCTTCGTGGGGGAAAAAAAAAACAGAATAAGTTGTCTTAGCACCGATTCAATGGGTTCTCTATTCATAACCTTTGATCCTCTTCCCGACAGAAAATTCGACATTTCCGATGTTTGATGCTCGAATAAACGAGTACTCGTACTAAAATTGGGATCGAAACAATTATAGCAAATAACTATAAAATCAAGTGAAAATAGTGAAGACATAACGATTTATGAATATTACGCCCCCCGTTCACCCACTTTATCAATGAAACTTGAATTTTTTTTAAAATTTGTTTTATTGCACCAAGTTATAAACTTGTAAGCAACATTATTCTAATATATGGTTGGCATACATTAAGAAATCTATGATACATCACTTAGTCCTTATTGTCCTGATATTTGAACTTTATGATGCTCACACTGAGTGAATTAAATCGTGTGGCTTGGTTGTCTTTAGTCTTCTAAGCAGATCCTCTGTGTTGAAAAGCTGGACGACATCTTCATTTACATGATCTTGTAGCCTCAAGAGGTGATGCATGGCTTGGCTTCGAATGACCTCATTGGCGGATTCAATCTGCAGCTCGTAGCGGAATTTGTAATTTCTAAAATATGTGTATGCATCTACGCAACTTCGTAGGACATTATTCTGAAAGCGCGGAATAATTTCACAGTTGCTCTGGGCCGTGCACCACCACAGTTGCGCACCATCAAATTGTCTGACAATGGAACTTGAATGTTCTGAAATATGTTCACATACTATATCTGTCGAGTAAATGAAGATAGTTTAGTACTAAATCGATGCCTTTATACGCCGGGTTAAAATAAAACAAAAATACAAGTATAGGACAACAGGGTTAATGAATACAGTAGACCTACTGGCATATAGAAAAGAAAAATGTGGACTGACAAGCAATGGAACTTGAATGTTCTGAAATATGTTCACATACTATATCAAAATCTTGATTGACTGACTGACGGATTAAAATCGGAATGTTGAACGAAATCCAAAATACCTAAATGTTTGTTTACAATGAGATAGCTGAGGCGTCAACAATATCAAAATCTTGATTGAACTGACTACACTAAAATCGGGGTCGAACGAAATAAGAGTAATGATAATTGGTTGAGGATTATAACCTGAGTGGGTTATACAAAATTGTTTTCGCAAAAAACACGTTTTATCGGCATTAACCTCTCCAATACCTCTTTTTCTTTTTGGACAACTAGTGTAAAATTGGGATTTGAGAAAGAAAGAATCACGAAAACCGAACTTTCCAATTCAGGACATTTCCAATTTGAGGACATTTCAAAATATTTTTGGAACGAGGGCCTCTATTTCTAAGAAAAGTTGCTGATCTTTGATGTAAATGATCGGTGCAGCGACTGTAACACACTCTGCGCTCTACAATCGTTGTTATCCTGGTTCATCCTAAACAGTTCCAAACATGACGTGATATTTTCAGTGATTAAACCCATTGCGTAAATTGGCACACGAGCTTCTTGTTAGATAAGTAAACAGGTAAACATGGACATTTACTTACTTTGAGTGGTACAA
The DNA here is from genome assembly GCA_031894815.1 of Creontiades dilutus. NCBI lineage: Eukaryota > Metazoa > Arthropoda > Insecta > Hemiptera > Miridae > Creontiades > Creontiades dilutus. The sequence goes on from JAVIWC010000678.1 coordinate 188,220, forward strand.
CGTTAGGATTCGGCTCGGCCTCGTCGTCGGAGTTTGTTCCCGCGGGGCCTCTCCCCGCACGACCTTGGCAGTTTCAACACAGCTACTTGGGAGTGATTGCTTGTTGAGCGCCTCTTCGCTCGAATGGCGCGAAGAATTATCATCTTTCCAATTCTACATGCCCCTCATACCTAGGGTTGTTCCGATATCGAGGATCTTCCGATATTTGATATCGATAACGATGTGAACCATGAACATCGATACACCGATGACATCGCAACAAAATATCGATATCAGCAATATCGAATGATGTTACGCAATTTTTATGATTGCTCACAATTTGATGACAAAACTGTTTGTATTCACGTGATTATATTACTACAATCCTAAACTGATTTCATAATTAATTATAATGTAGAAAATTGTGTGAATTGCTATCAAATTAAAGCAATTTGCATTAGTTGCTGTAAAATTTGGTTGAAAAAAATTATTTTCTAGGATAGCTGAAATGAGTTACTTACCCAAAACAATCACACAATGAATTTCCAGTACCAAACAGAAGCAAACATTTGAGCATTATGATTCTGGTACATTTTTTAAAACTGTATACTGCAAATGTGCTGTTGGAGTAGGCATAACTAAAACACAAACATTTTCACCCAAAGATGATATTTAATGAAATAATAAGTAAGAAGAAAACATTTGAAACAAACTTTTTTTTTACTCAAAGTTTACTTGTACTATTCTTTTTCACTTAAACTACCCAGGAATGTAAGTATGTTCTAGTACTTCCCAGAAAGACGGTTCCTGTCCTGGGTAATGGTTCCTCCTATAAAAATAACTAACTCAAAAAAATGCAATATCGAAATCCGATATTCACCAAAATCTTTCGATATCACAATAATATCGAAATCCTTATATCGAAATAATATCGGAAATATCGAAGGAGAAATATCGATATTTATTGATATCGATAATATCGGAACATCCCTACTCATACCTGAACCTGGCAAAAATGTTTTCTGTATACGTCACGAGAAAACTTATGACAAAATTAGATTCAAAATCAATGAGGAAAAAATGAGTATACAGGGTGTCCCATCTACGATGGGACCATTAAGAAATTACAGCCATACGGTGCGAGCTATCAAAAAATTGAACCGGACCTTTTCTATAGTATTTTCACTCTTCTTGAAGGTGGTGGAACCCTTTTTCATTTTTCGATGTTTTAGTGACTCAAATCTTCGATTAAAACTTCGATTTGAAACAAATGACCACGTTGCCTCGTGGAAAATAAAATAGAAATGAAAAATTGAATACTTGAGAAATAATAATTAGGCACAAGAAGATCGTATTACACGCTTATTCTCATATAAGACCCTACTATGGGTTTAAATTAAAATTAGGAGTTCTTCGCTACGTTGAGTTTTTTCGGGAAAAGAAAAGCCTTGAACCAGAAGTTGATAAATCTTTATTGAAAGGTTGCCGCTGTCATTAAAATCAAAAACTTAATCTTGTCCTCAAGAATAAAAAAAAAGAAAAGTAAAAATAATCAAAATTGAAAATTATATACTTTTTCGCCAAAAAGTAAAAATCGAAAGTAAATTTTAGAAAAAACTGAAAGCTATAATATATATGAAAAGCCCGTTATCTTCAAATTTTATCGACGGGGGATTTTGACTAGCGCTTCCATCTTGATTTTGAAATCAGATCAAGTTTCCTATCAACAGTTGCCAGTTTCCATCATCAACAATTATAATCTGAGGATTGACGTTTCAATTCTTGTATCAATGTGTAGTAAATAAGTAATACACATAAAAATTTTACTAGACAAGTTTTATTGGCACTTTTTATTCTACTAAAATTACCTACGTTTCAAATAGACCCCCTTGCTTCTGTAAACAGATTGCGAGTCGATCTCTCACCGAAGAAGTTGTTCTTTGTACCACATCTGGTGGAATAGCTAAGCAAGCTTGAACCAGATCACCTTTTAATGCCTCTGGTGTATTGGGTTGCCTGGCGTACATTTTATCTTCGAGATAACCCCAAAAGAAAAAATCCACTGGTCTCACCCCAGAGGGGTATCTCGCAGGCCAAATGGCCGGGCCTTGCCTGCCAATCCATCGATTGGCGAATTGGTTGTTCACTTCCCTCCGAGCATCCTCTCGTGAACCCTCTGATGATGATTGTTGATGATGGAAACTGGCTTCTGTTGATAGGAAATTCGATGCTGATTCCAAAAACGTGGTCAAAATATAAAAACGTCTGCCAAGTGGGTGTGGCACATAGCTTCCTCGTATCCATAACATGACTGTATAGATCATTGAAAATTATTATTGACTAAAGAACTTCGTTCAATTAGGCGAAGTAAATATTGAATTAGGGTAAATTTATTGTTATGCAGGAGCATAACTTGAGAAAATAAAGGTAGGCATGTTCAACTATTGAACAAACTATAAAATATACCTAATAAGTCCGAACAATCCCTGAAAATTTCATCGAAATTGGTCAAGAACTCCCAAGGAGTTCTGCACGTAACAAGGATTTTACGTTTGCGCATGCGCATGCGCATGCGCAGACGCTACTATTGATCCAGGGGTCATGAAACTCATAGGGGACCATCTACACATCAAACCGAACAATCCCTGAAAATTTCATCAAAATTGGTCAAGAACTCCCGAAGTTATGCGCGTAACAAAACTAAAATGAAAAAGGGGGGTCAAGAGGTAACCTCAAGTTTTAATCGAAGATTTGAGGCACTGAAACACTGAAAAATGAAAAACGGGTTCCACCACCTTCAAGCAGAGCAAAAATAGTATAGAAAAGGTCCGGTTCAATTTTTTGATAGCTCGCACCGTATGGCTGTAATTTCTTAATGGGCCCAAATAGATGGAACACCCTGAATATTGATTTTACTAACTGCCAGATCAAAAGCATACCAGTATATCTTATTATACCAGTGTTATCCTCACGGAAAAGAGGCAAAATATTTTGTTATAACTTTGGATACAAAGCTCCGCTGGTGAGTACATGTGAAACAGTGAAAAGTTCAGAACTATGTGAGGTGATAGAATGGTGTAGTTGCCCCTTCCATTGAGCTGGATGCGGTAATAATGCTTATCCACGCTGAATGGCGACGGATTCTAAAATCGGGAAGGGCCAACTAACCATATTCATCACAACTACCTGTAGATACCGAATTCCAAAAAAAAAAAAAAAAAAAAATTGGTAGGTTGGTAGTCTATCAAAATTGTTTATCCAAATTAGATTAACTCCCTAAAATTGGCCCTTAACCCAACCTTGACGTATGTTGCAGAGCTCTGGGGCTGCCCTTGTCAAAGTAGTCGAAGAAGTGATATTATAAAGCTATTCCAGAACAAAGTACTGCGGTCATGCGTCGATGCCTACCGCTGCTCGACCAATAATGATTTCCATAATGACCTCGAAATTCCCACAATAAATTAAGTTGAAGTCAAGCGTTAGCTTCATCATCGGAGAGGCTCCAAGGTCATATTAACGAGGCGTTGGAGGGGATGGTGATGATCCGCGCAGGCATTTGAAGAGGCAAACCCTCCTTGTGTCCGTAACTTGAGTGCATAGATTATTGAAATGATTAAAGATTATTGAAATAATCTTGATATAAGATTTTATAGTGGGTTCCATGTTTGATGGAAGTATGAATTGTAAGGAGCGCTAAACTTCAACATCGGTAAATCATAACATGAATAGCACAATACATAAATTTAACGTTTGAGCATACACGAGAGTTGAGTGTTCGGAGAGATATAGTTCATTACAGATCATCCAAACCGTACAATCTTCGAAAATTTCTTTGAGTTGTATGCACTGTGGGGGTAATGCTTGTAAAGGATGCGTCAATAAAATCGTACTTTACAACGAATCCTGAATTGGAAAGTGACGATATGTAGAACTTTCGTTTGCGTCAGCGCAGTACCAAGTATTGTTATGAGAAAGTTGGAACTGATAAGGCGCTATCTACCGCCGAACATTCCTAGGAAAATTGTTCAAAGCCCACACTCACTGGTATACACAAAACCAAAGTTTATCAGAAATGTCCAAGACCTGAGACCACTTTTTATCTACCGGTAGTGAGAATAATGCTTCTGCTACTAGTTACGGGTGCAATAAATGAAGTTAACAGTTCCTTAGGCTGAGAGCTATTGATGAATATTGACGTGACAGATGTCGATATCTTATGATGTTGCGAAAGCGGCAGGAAAAGAATCGGCCTCTTTCGGAAGTGATCGCAACGACAGCGCGTGTTGTACACTCCCTCTCCCATCTTTGCATCAACAGCGGCCAAGTCCTATCAGAATCATGCGCCTGTGGAAACACAAGAGCTGGCGGGCCTCATCTGGGAACTGTAGATTTTCCAGACTAGAGCGAAGGCGGCTTTTGTTCGATTTTGAGTTTCCTCGACGAGCCTGCCGAGCGATATGTCTGTCCTCTCACTGAGGTCTTGAGAAAGTCGAGCGCCTTTTGTCACTTTGGCGCCTGGCGCCTCCGGCTGTACCTAATCCGCACATGTCGGATTTGATATGGATCCGCGAGCTATAGGGCGTCCGCGCCGCCTCAATGGGCCAACGAAAAGGTGTTTTTTCGAGTTAATAATGACCAGAAACACGCAAATACGCAGGTTGATTGCGTAGCTCACTCCTGGTTTTCATAACCTCTGTCTCCAAAATTGGGTGACCATTCACAAGCTTGACAGGGTCCTGGGCATCATATCTCTTGGATGTAGGTCCGTCTCGCTTAATATTGGGCATTGATTATTGTTAATGAAACCTCCAAGTTTCACGTTTCATACTGGAAAAGATCTCACCCAGTATTAGTTTTTCGTAAAGATGCCCCATACAGAACGATGGAGCTCCTTCCTTCCTTATGGAGCTCCTTGATATCTTTGACATTAGTTCTACCATAAGGATGACTTTGTGAGGTGATGGAATGATATAGTTGCCCCTTCTAATCAGCCAGATGCGGATACAATGCTCCATATCCCAACTAACCATATCCATCACAACTTATGGTTCACTTACAGCCCGTGCGACCGAACCGGATAATCCCAAACTCTGAGATGTCTTTCGAGTATTAGTATTTATCTCTGTAATAGAATTATCAGATCTCTACGTGATTCGACGCTTTACTTTTTATTATTTCTGAGTTTTGGTGGCTTTGTGGATTATTTGCTTTCTTATTAGTTGAGAAGTAGGTACAGCGTGCACTCTACTCGTAAAATCAACATCCTAAATTGTCAACTTCAATCTGAACATTCTTAATAAACTCAGTTTTGTGACTAATGAATTCATGTACCTTTCAACTATTAATGATAGATAGTTTTGTTACTTATATTAGATTAATCATATTGTCGCTCGTTACATACATATATTTCACTTTCAGGATAGTTCGTTTTATCTATCCATTCAGACGAAATAGAGCACCGATAGGCTACTGGATTAGAGTTACAGAAGTAGATACTGTGATACCTGCCTATCGAACATTCGACGTAAGCTGTTATCGGGAAACGAGGCAATGCCCAGCAATCGTTTCAGTGGACGATGCATATTTTGGTAAAAACATGAATGACTAAAGAAGAAATCAGACAATAGGCAGCACGGTAAAGATACCGTCTTGTTACACGGTGCAGGAAGATAGTTGTAGAAGTTCAAAACTAGTAGGTATGGGAACATTCATAATTTTTTTCAGCTGGGAAAACTAGTTCCACTGGGGTCTCCCCTTTATTGAAACATTATTTTGACAAACCTGTGAGTGGTGGGGAAAAAAAAATCAAATTTCACTCTTAAAACTGGAGTTTTTGAGGTTGTTGCAGAATATTTGAAAATTTTCAAAATGAGGGGAGTGGTTGCAGTTTCCAATGGGGGCCCTTATGGCATATCTCCTTATTACTTTCCTGTCCCTCATTGGGGCTGCCCTGATTTCAAATGTTCGTTCCAAGCATGGCATTCACGTTCATCATAGATTCAAATTTAAAGAACGGTGTGTCAAGTGATTGAGTCGTTTGAACAACAAATTGAACGGGTTTCGGACTACAGATAGAGATGTAGAGAGATAGAGAAGAGTTTATTCCATATAAATGCAATGTACATACAGAAAGTTAATGATTATTGAATAATATAATCCGTCAGTAGGCGTCTGTATTGACGGATTTGAGTTGCACAATTTTACCATTACAAGCAGTAATTACTTCATTTTCTATTATTAATATTATTATGTTACAATTATTATTTATAATGATTAATCAATTATAATTTCCAAATTATAACGTGGCTTCCTACCTCGACGCGACAGCAGCATTACTTGTGAGAGAGAAAATAAGCTGTCAAATGTAAATGCTTGTGAGAATGGCATCAGCATTTGCTGGCCCCAAATTAATTAGCCAGGTAAATATCAACCTTATGTTAGTAGGGTTTTTCAGATCTGTTGGTAAGGAATTATAAACTAGGTATAGCAAGTACTGCGGGCTGCGTGTTGTGAGCTCAAGGTTTATTCTTGGATTAACACATGATGGAGGAGTTGAAACGGGTGGAGTAAACTTGATGGGTTGTAGTAGTGAAATAGGACTAATCCTTTAATGAAAAGCTGCCTCAAATTAAATATCTTTGCGTCCCGGAAAATTTGATCGCTAAGATATCGCTTGGGCTTGCCAAGCATGACCTTTAGGTTTGCCTTCTGTAGCACCGACACTTTACGCAAACAGCTTGGAAGAGCTCCTTCCACACACCAATATGCCATACTGGAGCAATGACTGGACGAGTGATTAATAAACAAGTTTTAGGCTTTCTGCCGAAAGAACGGATCTCACAGTAAAATAGGTAAACGAATTCACGGAGTCTACGTCACGTGTAAATGATGACCTCTCACGTCGCCGTGTCTGAGATGACACAATGTCACCTTTACCATATAAACCTCCAACTTCACGTTCACTCAAACAATCACCGATTCCCCATCCGATCGAACAACCCCTTCCATTTTCAAAAAGTAAAACGCGGAAAAAAACATAAGCGAACACAGTTAGTTGGCCGTTCAAGCGTACCTTATGCACAGCCGTCGTGAACGCGAAATCGTAATGTAGGGAGAGTGAGACATTTACGATGACAGTTAACGAGTCCCACCAGCTCAATCTCGAAAATGAAATACGATCATCCTGTTCTACCTTTGACTCCGATCCTAATTAAGTTAAAGCCAAACAATTCTCCCCTTCCCCCTTTCTTTTTCTTTTAAACTTAAACCAGTCATTCTTTCTATATCTTTGTTCTTTAGTTGGTTGGCGGAGGACTATAAAATACCAGAAAAAAAGAAACCAGCTTTTAATTGGATGTCATAGGATCGAATCTCGATCGAATGATCTTGGTTCAGAAATGATTCAATCGTAGAGGGGAAACAACCAATTAATGAGAAATGATTGATTTGGTGTCCTCTCCCTACCTGTCATTCTTGTCACTGTTGTAATACAAATGGGTTCTTATGGCTTGGGAACTTCAGTTATGTAATATGTCAGCATTATCACTGTTAAGATCACATTCGGTTTGTATTGTGACATTCTACAAGTTTATTCCGCTATGGCATTTATAAATATGAAACTCTAACACGTGTGCTTATTATTTTTGGAATAATGGGTGACTGCTCGTTTCATAGGTTTGTGGCGTCATTTTTAGGTTTGGAATAGGGCTAGGGACGAATTATGGTTTGAACTCGTAAATATCATTAACATGTTCGTAAAAACGAGCTCTTTGCACCTGGGTCGATTCGTTAACACTCAAAGCTAGGTCATATTGTGAGTATGAGTAGCTCGTGGTACTGTCGGAACTCTCAGATAATAAAGTCAATTGACGCATCCGAAAGAAAACATAGATCTAAGGGAAAAGTTAATAAACTTAGAATGAATACGAAATGCCGGTAAAATGCAAGTCTTGTCAGTGAGCTACGTTTGTTTCCGGAGAAATAGCTACAGTGCTATACAGATGTGACTTTGTATGTCATATGTAAATGACAAGTAAATAATCACCCTTGATAACGTTCAGGGAAACGTAAGATAGATAAATTGCTAATGAAAAAAAACGTATTTAATTATGAGACCTATTTTACAGGTCTAAAAAAAAAAGGTCATGCCCTTTTGAGGAAACTAGGCATTTTCGATGTATTTTGATGCGCTAAACACGATTCCGTAGTCCGTTTGTCCTCAACAGGCACCATTTTTTTTATTGCAAAATAAATCATCGCTATTTTGAGGTTATATTTTACAATTTAAAAAAAATTGGAGCCTGATGAGGACAAACGGACTTTGGAATCGTGTTCAGCTCATCAGATACATGAGTAATTTTAGCATTAAATAGCCCTTTTACGTAAATCTCTAAATATGTATATACATTCGACAATGTCTGGGGTGTATTGTCAAAACTCGGCACTTCACTCCTCCATATATTGTAATTGCAGTCAAGATGACATACTCGGGCTGCCGGTAGCCACGCGGTCTAGCTCAGACCTCCCGTCGAAGGGGCTCTCCAGCCCAGGTCTGCCATCAAAACACACACCTAACCTATTACGGTCTATTATTTTCAGTAATTACCCATTTCAATAAACCACGAAACAAAAAATTGTGTTGTTGCTTTACCTTTCAAGATAAGTAGATTTCAAAAATCTAATTAAAAATAAATAAGTCCGCCCGTCCGCCGTACGCCGTCCATGTCCAAAATACAGGTGTTTGACATTTTAATTTCCTTCCCGTTTATTGCAATTAGAGGGCTCCAAATAGAATTAATAGATATTGCAGACAATAGGTATACTTCTGACCTACCTACCTACTTCACCTTCTCTGACTAACCCTAAAATGAACATGACAAAGTGTATCTCGCAAATACCAAATTTCCCATTTCAAGAGTTACGAATTACTACTCTGAGGTAAGAGTAGATGTTAATTTGTTATTGCTTTCAAAATCGAATCAGGGGAGACCATGAAAAATACACCTTCGGAATCAGAATGGATAGAAAAAAGAAGAGTCTCAATTTTACGGAAGACCGTTAAATTTCGTTTAGTGTTCTTGAGTTTCAAATTGTTTATTTGAGCCGGTACCTCCTTTTCCGTTCATAATAATTTGAGCGGATCATCATTATTCCTGAATAAACGAGTAAGGTAAATTTTACTGGAGCTTTATGATCACTTTCGTACAATGAAAAGAAAAATCAAATTGCCAGTTGTACCTCCCGGTTGTTGTTCCGAACAAATATTGTTGTAACTTGGCGATGTTTTTTTTTCACTCATGGGAAAGTGAGAGTGGAACAATTGATTTTTAGTAGAATAAAAAGTGCCAATGAAACTTGTCTAGTAAAATTAGTATCTATGTGAATCTACTACTTATTTACTACCACTTGATGCAAGAATTGAAATGTCAATCCTCTGATGATGATTGCTGATGATGGAAACTGGAATCTGTTGATAGGAAATTTGATGCTCTATCACTCAGGCTGCTATCAGGAGATATGCATAGAGCACGTAAATCTGTTCTCAACCAAAATACCTATTTGGATTGTTCAGTTGATCATATTTGTGTGCCTGAAATTCAATAATCACTCTATCACCTGTGAAACACGCACACTCCAAAGCTTAGTAGAAATTCAAATCATGAACGCCAATTGAATAATAAACCCCAGTGAAAGAATTTGCAGCGTTTCATGCGTATCAGAATGCTTCAACCCGTGTATCGGCTACAAAGCCTTTTAGGAGTTCACTCCAGTATCCACATTACTACATCACTACGTCACTAGGTTACTGATATCAACACAAAGACAATAATAAACCAAAAAAACGCAAATGTTGGCACCATAAATCCGGCCGTATATCGGGAATGGTTTGAGCTACGAACCTAGGGAAGGGCTCATTCAAGTTCTCATGGAGGGCTCTTCAAAAAGGGTCCAAATTTAGCCCCACTTTTTTTGAGGTTTTTAGTGATTTTACAAAACTTTGACAACCCTTAAAGGGCACTTTAAATTAAGTGAGACTGCTGGCTAAAGAATGGGGGTGTTTTCGGACCAATATTGATTTTTCCTGAAAATTTCAGATATTTTGCTCGAGCCGTTTGGGAGAAATCATGCGTACGGCGGACGGACGGAAAAAATTTTTTTGCAGATTCGGATTCTACACCCTTTGAATCGTAAACCATGAAATTTTCAGGGGGGGTTAGAATTTTTTTTTTCCAGAGCGATGACAATGGTTTATTATTTAATAATAAACCAAAAAGGGGGGTCAAGAGGTAACCTCGAGTTGGAATCAAAGATTTGTGGCACTAAAACATCGGTAAATAAAAAACGGGTTCCCCCACCGTCAAGCAGAATGAAAATACTGTAGAAAAGGTCCGGTTCAATTTTTTGATATCTCGCACCTGTATGGCTGTAATTCCTTAATGGGCCCCCTTGTATAGATACGAGACAGTTCATATTTGTGGAAATACGAGGGATCTTTAATAGATGTGTATAGTTGTACAGCATAGATGTATAGTTCGTACTCCCAGGAAATGCGATAAAACTAATTTAGTACAGTATGGGAAGCCAATATGGAATCATGGCGAGGGGTAGGACATACTCAACCCACCTATATAAATTACATGTACGCCGAAAAAGCAGGATGTTTAACTGTGTTATGCGGAATTTATCTACTGTAATTGGTTAGATATTGTCTTCTTTCAACGTTGCAAAGTGACAAGAATCTTACAGCTATAAGATTATACAGGGTGTCCAGTAAAATTATGGGACAAACTCAGGAATCAATTCTACGTTTAATTTGCAATCGAAAGTGTCTCTTAGCATTTTTCGTTTAGAGGCTTCGTTTTCCCGCAATTTAATTTCTAAGATTTTGTTTACTTTTCAGACCTTGTCTCACTAAAACAACCGTAGCTCCCTTAATTTTGGTCTAAACGAGAAAATAAGGTGACCATTGGAAAGAAAATGAAATTTCCTATTACCCTGATATAAAATTTTAATTTTTTAGCCAGACCTTATTGGTGAAAAAAAATGGCCAAAGTTCAAACTTTGAAAATTTCTTGAAAATCATCGTTTTTCTTTCGTTTTTTTTTGCTATCTGTAGGGAGGTTATTCGTCGGGCACT